>PVIR01020419.1:0-19496 GCA_004026965.1 Petromus typicus
ACACTGCCACAACCTCTTGGAAATCAGCCCTAAGTCCAGTGCCTGACTCCTGCTGAAATCTTCTCAATATCATCCTTGAAGGCAATCATACAGCCAGTCAGAGCCTGGAAATATCTCAGGTTCTGTTCTATATTTTATTAGATTTTAATTTAAAATATTTTTGAATAAAAAAGTGTGGATCTTCCTGTCCAAGAGCGCCAGGCTGGCACCAGGGGAGTAAGATACCACAATTTATTTCCATTAGAATCAAGGCTGCCTATTGTGATTAAGGTTCATGTCTGTAACAATCTGAAACCTAGCAGTTTTCTCACAATCTAATAAGCCCCATCCAGGCCTAATCTGACCAGAACAAGCCAGAATCTTACCTGATTTTCCAGATTTATATTTTTCTATAAAAGATAGTTCTTTATGTCTTATAATCATCATAAGCATAGTAAATTCTTAAATAAAAGGTAGATCATGATAAAAATCCCTTCTAATAAGAGAAATAGATTGCATCTCATATTAAAGGTTTAAACAATGTACCCCCTTTTCTCCCAACATTCTTAACTTTAGCTAGGAAAGATGAATTCACCAAGGGCTGAAGTTTCTATACATTTCCACATAGGAAAACATGATTTGTTAAAAGCTTCCTAAAGATCTCTTTCCTTTCTATTTCACAATAAATTTTGTTGAATTATCAGGATTAGGTTAAGACTAATTTATATTAAACTGAAAACTCTGAGTTGGCGATTCTGATTATGAAACATCTGATTAAATGTAAAATATTTAAATTATGGAATCTATTTCACTGTACTTAATTGAATGGCTCAAAACAGAGGAAAGTAAAACTTTAATTTGTATATTTCAAGAAGTTTTTTGTGAATGACATTAATCTTTATAGAACTTATTAGTAGTATTATAATGATATTTATATCATAATGATCTCCATTAATCAATTTTCCATCCATATAATATTTATTCAGGACTGATCATGTGGATAGTATCACATTAATATAACAAAGAAGAACAAAGTTCTATACTTTATTTCCTGTTTACATGGTGAAGGGTGCAATTCTCCAAAAAGTACTAAATGACAGACTTTGGAGGCAACTAATTTAAAGTATTTGCTTCCTTGTAACACAAATTTCCTTTATATGGAAGACATAAAAAATAAATGCAATTCCCAGGTTGCATAAAATAAATTTGTTTGTATCTCACCTAAGGATTGGGCACTTGAAGAAGAGGAATCTTATAGTTTTGTATTTCTGAAGTGTTAGCTGAGTGCTAGATAAGGATTGGAAAGTGAGCGAATCTGTTGAGTGATGTAAAGTAATTTGTGGAATCGTGTGGATGTTTAGTGACTTAAGCTGACAGAACATCTGCAGAATTGAATTTATGCCCATGAAGCTATTTATCTGTTCCTTACAAAACTCTTCAATTGAAAAAAACACCTTCACGGTAGTCATATAAATACTGAGTATAGCCTGAATTATAAATAATATTATTGAGTGTTTCCAAAATTTTTACCTGGAAACATTTTTTTTCTCTCCAGGGATTATGCTTTCTCATTAGAAAACATTAGAAAACATCTACAAAAGAGAGACAGGGAAAATGTGACTCAATACAAGGTTACAAAATTCAGTGACAATATTTTTAGACATTTACATTGAAAATGAACAGAACAGCCATTGTGTAGTTTGGCCAGATAGAGGATGTGTATAAGAGAACAAGGAAGGGAATAATTTCTATCTTCACAACAGCTAGCTCGCAGACAGGCTGCCAGACAGGAAGGTGTCCTTCTTGGGAGAGGGCCTCAATGGCGCCTGTATTAATGCAGATCAACTGAGACTTGCTTTCTCAGCCAATTTTCATATGTAGAAACAGAAAACATACAGTGATTCAGGCAACATCTGTTGAAATGTTTTTAGTGTGCCAAGGTAGAAGGGAATTTTCAGCTTGAGAAACAAGATTTAAAAAGAAATAAAGGAGAAAATGTGGCATAGAATTAGGAAAGGAAATATTTATGTGAAGAAATTCTCATAAGAAATACTATAAGTTCCTGCCTGAAAGTAGGGTGACAGAAGCTTGACAGTACAAATAGAGGGACAGACAAGAGATTCTGGATTTTATCTAGTCACACAGTGACAATTAAATGCAACAATAATTCGGCACAGTTGGCCTTAGGAAAGATATAATTTTTTTGTCACACATATTCCCACTTCTTAGCTAATTTATGGGGAAACAATGGCATTGCAAGCAAGGGAGGGTAAGACTCCATTTGCCTATAAAATAAGGAAGACCCCACATAATATGGTGATCATAGGGAGTGGCAGCATGCTGGCCAAAGTGATGACTTGTCTTTCCAAAATATCAAGGAGGATTCGGTATCAAAGTCTTAACACAAAGTCTCATTACAGAGAAATAAACACAGAACATCAGTGATACAATCGTAAGAAGCCTAAGAATGAAGCCAAGTGACAGAATTTCTGGACCAAGCTGATTATAAATGTACATAGCAGTCTAGGAAATTAATTGATTTGTGATCAACAATGAATAAGGTCATCACAAAGAGACAACATCTCAGTTTATTTTCTAAGGTGGTTTGGTGGATTCATAATCAGCTGTCTTTGCTTTCCATTCATGTACTAGTCAATTATTGCTCTCTTACATAGTCCAGGACTGTTGTTGACTGAGTTTGATTGTCTAGGTGGGAAGGAGATCAGTGCAAAGCACTAGATTTGCTATGAAAGTTGAATAACTTACAAAGTAGCTACCTGAATGTCTGAAAATTAAAACCAGAAAGGTAATGAGTTTTTTGTTTTCTGGCCTTTAATATCACTCTCCTCTGTGAGTTACACAAGGCATTCATGACGAGTCCTTGAAAAACACCACGTACCAAACAATTATATGCTCTACCTTGCAACTTAATGTTGTAATTGTTAAAGATTCCAGATGTAGTAATTAGATTAATTTTGTGTTTTAAATAAAATGATTTATGAGAAAAATAATTTTAAAACATTTTAATGGAGAAAGAACAATTTTTTTTAAAAAAACCTGAAGATATACAGAGAAATAGAAATGAGTAGTGGAAGCATTATTTCACCTGCTACTGTTCATACACAAGCAACATAAACTGATAAGGTAAATGACAAAATCTGTATCCTGCAAGCATTGTCTTTTACATGCATTATGCACAAAAAAATCATAAAAGTAACCCAAATAAATTTACAAAATGCAAATAGAATAGCTTATGTGGTAAAATAAAGACTTTAAATAAATGATAAGGTACTTATATCTAACAGACAAACAACAGAATAGAGAATATTGTCCCAATGCAAACATTTCTGGAAATGTAGTACATGGAGAAATCAATTTAAACTAATGGTGACAACAAATAGCATTGCTCTTTCCATGGTGTTAACAGCTGGACAAGGTTGTCTTGTCCCTTTGCCTTGCTCATCCTTGGGAAATATCTCCACGATTGTGATCAAAGTCAGCTCACAATCAGCCACACGCCCACACTCCAGTTCATAAGCAGGGAAACTGGGAAGCAATGAACAAGTAAGCAATGTCCAGCTTGTACCATGATCCTGTCACTCTCACCCCACTTGTATATGTTCCTTGTCACCAGCACTAGCTGCCAGAGAGTTTGGATGGCCACTGTGGGTGGGGAGTTTCATACATAAAGAAAAGAGAAGAAAATTGAAATTTAGTGGTGATAATGACTTCCTGCTACTCTACACATAATTCTCAATATTCTCTCAGTTTTCAGGTGTGGGCTAATCTAAGGTCTGACTCCTCAGCCCTTGCAGTGACTCATTTCCTTTTTTGTCTACAATGAGTGTGACATTTGCCATCATCATGAAGATTTAAAAATTGAAGAGAAGCTTATACTTGATGTATTAATAATTATCTTGCAGATATTATTTCTGTGCCATTTGTATTAATTGCTACTCACTGAGTAGAAATTAACCAATGATCAATGGCCTTATTATCTCAATGAGTAAGTTTCCTGGAAGGATATTTAACTGCACTGAAAACTGTAGTTTCACTTTTTCTGTTCATGAGAAGCATTAGTGTCTTTTCACATCCCTTTTTAAAAAAGTTTAAATATCAGATTGGACAATATAATCTGGACCAAAGCATATTATTGCAAAATCTCTTTCCAAAATTATATAATCTCTAAATAATTTTATAATAATTTCTCCAGACTTTAAAAATATAGAATTATTTTCAATAAATATGGTAGAAAGGTAGAAAATGGTGAATTTGCTTATTTTGAAGGAGTTCTTTCAGCCAACATGAAAAAATAAATCAATCAAATACCTCATCTTAGCAGCTTAGCAAAATTTCATTGTTAAAAATTAAGAAAAAGGGGCTGGGGATTTGGCTCAGTGGTTCTGGCGCCTGTCTTGCAAGTGCAAGGGCCCAGGGTTTGATTCCCCGGTAACCACATACAATACTGGGCATGGAGACTCATGCCCAGAAGCAATCAGTACCACACATCACAGTGCTGGGCCTGGTGGCTCACGCCTGTAATCCCAACACTCTGCAGGCAGAGGCAGGAGGATTGCTGTGATATGAGTTTGAGGCTGAGCTCAAGGTCAGCCTGAACTACAAAGCGAGACTCTGTCTCAAAAAAATAAAAAAATAAAAAATTAAGAACAAGCATTTTTGATTTGTGAGATAAGAACCAAAGACTAATACAGATATGAAGTATGTTAGACTTTACTGTTCTTGTTGCATTTAGGGGTTGAACGCCACTGATCTATTGGCCAGGCAGCCCATCAAGATCATAACAAGGTCCAATAATAAACTAGAGGGAGAAATTTTAATGAAAGGAAGACACATTATTTGTAAAGAGTAGAAGGAAGGGAAGAAAGAAGATAGAGAGCTATCTTGATTACAAAGAATCAGGGTAGGGAGCTCTGAAGACATGGAGGCCCATGAGCCCCTTGTTCTCAACTGCCTGCATGTGTGTGTGTGTGTGTGTGTGTGTGTGTGTGTGTGTGTGTGTGTGAGAGAGTGTGTGTGTGTGTTTTGAGATAGGGTCTAGTTTTGTAGTTCAGACTGGCCCTGAGCTCACTATGTAGTCCAAGTAAACCTTGAACCCACAGCAATGCTCCTGCCTCTGCTTCCCGAGTGCTGGGATTACAGGAATAAACCACCACACTAGGCATTGTCATATGCAGTTACCAGGGATTGAACCCAGGCCTCTGCGCTTGCAAGGCAGCCACCATATCCACTGAGCTAAATCCCTCACCACTCAGCTACTTTTAATGGAGGAGGTGAGCATCTCCCATCCACCTGGAACTTGTCATACATGGGTTGGCTTCTCAGACTTCTGTCTAATATTTTTCTTCTAGAAGTCAATGAGCAGCATTTTGGGGGAATGGGGAAGTCTATTCCGTTTTTTTAGTTGTCCTTGATGTACCTGTTAAGGCCTTAACTTTGGGATGGGTAGCTAGTTGGCAAGGAGTTTCTTTATTCTTGGTTAGTTTAAGGAGTCCTGTAGATATCTGTTGTACTCTATGATGACCTTAGAATGGATAATACAGAGAGTCTAGAGTGAATATAAATATACATAAGTGTATATGTTAGTGCTTAAGTCTGAGTACATACTATTGCCTTAAAGTCAGTCAGGCTGCCCTTCGCTTTCCCCTATATTTTATCGGTGGTGCGGGCAGCTTATCATTTGTGGACTTTGATTTTTCTCTGTGTCTTACCTGTCAGCTCTTTTGCCTGGTCTCTTCTTGCAAGTCCTAGGGCCGTTTGATGTCTTTCTGTACCTGGCTTTTCTCTTCCTCTCTTTTTAAATCCGTCTTTGACTTGCTTCCCAGGGGAATCTCTCTAGTAAAGTTTATTTTTAACTCTTTCTAGTCAGAACTAGCTAGATGACTTAAAAAGGCCACTGTTTTATAGTCTCATCTATAGACCCCATCCCTACACTATTAGAAAATGTAAACAGGAACACCTAAAATGTAGCAGTTAGAGCATGGTAAGTAAATAGTACATTCTGATTCATCATATTTTAAAAATTGATTTTATTGGTACATTTCATACATACATGATCACATTCAATACTGACAATTTGTATCTGTATTTGGTACATCATGATTCTCATTTTTTCTAATCCCCTGCCTTCCCTATAACCCCACACCCTGAATATATAAACATTGTTTCCTTTTTTTAACCATCAAATTTTTTTTCCCTTCTTTACTTTCCCTTGCCTCATCTGTTGGCATTTCTTTTTGAACATTTTCTTCCTATTTCACAATATATCTCATATATTTTGGAACTTATCCATACCTTCAGTTTCTTGTACTAGAGAAACAATATAGTATTTATGCAGACATACTGATTTAAAAGATGAAAGAAATCTTTTTAACTATAAGTCATAGCAATAAAAATGTAATTTATGATTTTTAAATTTCTTTAAGAAATCCCAGTATTAACTTAACTCATTTTATTAGGAAATAAAGAAGAGTCATATGGTCATATTAACAAATGCAAAGAAATCAAAATATTTAATAAAATGTAATATTTTTTCATTAAAAAATGGACCAATAGTGTTTTGCTGACATCAATTCATAGTTCTCAAACTTTAGCATTCATCCAGCACCTGTGTAGTGCTTGTTAAAACACTGATTTCAAAGACCACTCCCAGTCTTTCTGACTTGGTAAATCTGGGAAAAAGTCAGAGAAGAATCTCATTTATAACAAGTTCCCAAGAAAAACTTTTGCTGCTAGTGCAGGAACTTTGCCTCGAGAAATACTGCAACAGACAAGAGAAATACTTTAGGATTCTGATATTTGAAGAGCAATCCAAATGCAAAATATTCAATTTTTAAAATCATTGAATAATGCAAACCAATCATGTCTGAGGACAATATCTGCTGTAAAATTGAGGGATTTGAGGTTTGTATAACTCCTGCCCCTTTGTTGTGCCTCTGTATGTGTCACTACAGAAATTAATAAATGACATAATAAAATATAAAGAGGAGTCACTGTTTCCACACTCATTTGTTTTGTGGCCACTGTGGTTGGGTAGTTCGTGCCATGTCTACTATCCTTGTAGGCACGTAACATGAACCTCCCTGGTCCAGAGCATGCACTGTTTTCATACAACATGCTTTTTGTTTCTTTAAAGAAAAAGGAATGTAAAAGTGTTTAAATAGAGAGAAAGATTCTTCAATGTAGATGTTTGCTCAGTGAAGGTAATGTTTCAATTTTATTCAGAGAAGAGGTGGCACATAGTAGACTTGGGAAATAATTGTACATGCATTTAGTGATGATTTTCAGTTATTTATGTGGTTAATCATGAGCAAGATTATAAACATGTTAAAATGAGGAAGCTTGATCAGTGCATTAATAATCTTTCTTTGAAGTTGACTATAAATAGATATTATTGTATGTTCATTATTTTTCCATGTCTTTTCTACTTTAGATTTGAGGTTTACAGAAGGAGAATAATATACAAGTAGGAAAACCAGGAGAAAAAATGTGAAATAGTCTTTGTTGTTTTTCTTTGGCGATGTGTAAATTGATATTCATATAATTGTTTTGTCCTGAAAATATTCATCATCCATGCACTTGAAAACATATTTCTTAAAACATAAAGGAATGTTTACAAAGAAGTAGTAGCACTTATAAATCTGTTACCAAAATTTTCACAAATATGTGATAAGCACATTTATTTTCAATTTGTGTTTTTTTTTTTTAGTTTTTAAGATAACTTTTAGTTATCTTAGTTTAAGATAACTTTTCAGTTCTTTAGATAACTTTTATATACCAGAGTGACTGTTGAATGGCACTGTTCTACTCTGTTGAGTGATCTTTTTTAGGTGTGAGAGATCAGTTCTAGAATGTCAGTGATGCCAAAACAGTTGGATGCTCAAATCCCTTAGGCCGAAATGGCACACAGCCTTTGCATGTTCTCCACATTGTTTAAATCATCTCTAGATTACTTACAATAGTTAAAACAATGAAAACATTGTGAAAACAGTTTTACACTGTATTCGTTAGTAAATAATAACAAGAAAATGTCTGTGCATATGCAATAAATATTTTAAAATATGTTAGAGTTGTTATTGGTTGAATCCACTGATGGCAAACTCAAGGAAATGAAAGAGCAACTGAACTTCAGTTTAGGCAGAGCTGCAGAAAAACCCTCAGAAGTTATTAGACCAACATTCAAAAGAGACTTCAGTTGAAGAAAATTGTACCTCAAATCTATATATCCTGGGCCGGGGAGTTAGCTCAGTGGTTCTGGCGCCTGTCTTGCAAGCACAAGGACCCGGGTTCGATCCCCGGTAATTACATACCATACTGGGTGTGGAGACTCACGCCCAGCAGCAACCAGTACCACATACCACAGTGCTGGGCATGGTAGCTCCCGCCTGTAATCCCAGCACTCAGGAAGCAGAGGCAGGAGGATTGCTGTGATATGAGTTGGAGGCTGAGCCCAGGGCCAGCCTGAACCACAAAGCAAGACCCTGTTTCAAAAAACCTCCCCCCGCCAAAAAAAAAAAATCTATATATCCTACATAATATTATAAAACTATATTTATTTCTAATGTGCTATTTTTCTTTCATTGTGAATAAATTATGAATTCTCATATAAAATCTTGGTAATTCCAGAAAAAAATAGATTATTCATTGGTAATACTTTTAATTGCTAGGCACTGAATAAAAGTTTTCTTAAAGCTGTAAGAATTGAGTTCCATCACGAAGAGAAAAAATTACAAGCACAGGTGTGAAGAGTTGGATAATAAAATTTATAAGGAAAAGATTTATCTCCCTATGCTTTTTCAAAAAAATGGATTTTGAGAATAAAATGCCAATAAAAAGTTATTTTCCAATTGTATGTAGAATGAATCATTTTCACCCTCTTAAGATTTACTTTGCTATTTAATAATTAAAGTAAGTTAATTAATTTCATGGATTACTGTAAATTTATAATTGTCACATAGTCTTCATGCATTTGGGTTGAGGTCTTTCTCAAAATGTTACTCAAAGTAACTTCCTTCCATGACTTCAGATTATTTCCCCTCAATTACCTTTACTGTTCGATCCCTCTTCTATCACTAAGAAAATCTATACTTTAGTTTTATATTCTCTTTGTATGCCCACTTTTAGGTGCACTTAAGGGATTTTTTTTTGAAGCATCACATCAGTTTCATTCTGACAGATGCAGCCTCTAAAATAAACTGTGTTATGCACTCAAACCTAAAATAAACCATTATTTCAGGATTAGGTGCGTCATACCTGCAAATAACCTCATTTATCTAGAGAGATGTATTTAATGCTTATTGTATAAATACCAGTGTTCCAACATGCTCTACAATACCATCTGTCACTTCTTTTTGTCCAATACATAATTCAATGTATCCCTTATTCCATTTTTTGAGATGGAGAGTCCTTGAATATATCTTCACGCACCGTGACAAGAATCCAGGCATATTATGAAAATTGTATCAAATCTTACCCAAAGTGAAATTTTAATGCAGGTTGAATGAAGTAGTTTCGCTGTTGCTAAGATATATATCTAAGGAGTCTTATATCATCCACATTTTTTACCAACTTGATTTAGAGTATGTTTTAAACATAGTGTTCTGGAAGTAGGAATGTAAGTGCTGTTTTTATTAGAGGAATGTTGTTATGCCGCAGGGAGTTCCTCTGTGACAGAGGCAGGAAGACAGGAACTGGGAAACAAAGTACTAGTATGTTGTTGGAAAAGTGGTGTTGTCTTTCTTCATACATAGCTGGAAACCTTTTCTTCTAGACTAGGCTAAGGTCTGTTATTAGATTGATGGAGGATGTAGACCTAGAATATCTCTTCCACAAAGATTAAGATGACACCTGTTGAGTGAATACTAAGTACCACTCATGAGGTTAAGTCAAGAACACTTAAAAAAAATCAGATGTTCTAGCCCTTTGTGTTTCTTCCCTAAGAGGAGAGGACCAAAGGAGGGCTGGCCTTGAGAATCAGGGTCTGACGCAGTTGTGGAACCCTTGGTGACAGTAAAATCATTGAGAAGTGCCTAATTCCCTTGCTGAAAAGAAGGAAAATCTTTCCAAGAGTAGTTTTACCTGAGCTCCATTTTAAAGCGTGAGTAGGAGTTAACTGTTTAGATTGTTTTCAGATCATTTATCTCCTAGACGATTCTAGGAAGAATGAAGTAGAAATTCTGAAATTACCCAGTGTGGAGGTTGGATCAGAGAAGATTGCTCATGTTTCTTCTTTTTTCCTTCTAATATACACAAGCACAAGCACATTTGTAATGTGTGGCCTATTTGATTTATAGTGAAAACTATATGATGTGAGTGGGTGCAGGAGAGTAGATGGAGAGTTTATGTATTAGATCATCACCTTAGTGTTGGTAAAATTCACTTAATTATGTATCACTTTTACACTTTCTGTATAAATAGAAAATACACGTTTTTTAAAAATAAGACATAAAAGGAGGCAATTACATTGGTTATAATTTGCATTTTTTGGATACTTTCATTATTTTGGCAGGCTCATCTCTGTTCTAAATATTCTTAAGTAAAATGAAGGAAACGAATGTGTATTTAATTCATGGAATCCCTGCTGGGGAGGAATAACCTGCTAGCTTGGAAATTTTTTTGTTTCACAGTTTTGAAGAGACAATAATCAGTGTTTTATCACTTACATGTCTTGTCTGATAGAGACTAACATTTTTTGTGATGCCGGGTATAGAACCCAGGGCCTCACATATGCTAGATAAGGGCTCGACCTCTGATCTGTACTCCCAGCCTGAAATATATGTATATTCTGTTAATAGGCATACTTCTGTAAAACAAGTGGGTCTTAGATAGAATACAGAAGCCTTTGGTTTGCTAAAGATTCAACTTCATGATGGATCAGAAAAAGCAGTTATTATAATTGATGCATTACAGAAACTTAGAAGAATAATACCTCTTGACAAACCACTTGGTTTTCTTCATCAGAGAAGAGCCTCTGGTAGATTAAGAAGAAAGACAAGTAAAACTTCATGAATAGTGACCAGCACATTTCCCCATTTATTCTTAAAAGACTTTTTTATTGATCCTTCTAAACTCTACATTTCTATGCTTTGGGAGCACCTAATCACTACAGACCATAATGGTCAATACATTTCCTCTTTATCTGGGTGGATAGTTCTACAATATTTTTGCTTATTTTGCTTACTTATTTATACAATGATATACTTCACATCTAGAAAAATGTAAACACAACACTATTCTTTTTTGTATCTATTATAAAGCTTAATAAAGAAAGCGTTATGAACACCTATAAAGCTCTTTTCTATATAGCTACATGATGTTATTGCATAAGGTGGTGCCTTAAGCTAGCTGCTACCTAAAGTTTTTTTAACCTTCTACATTATTCATAGTTTCATCAGATATGTGTCTATTCTTAAAAAATATATAGTATCATTTTGCAAATTTCAGTATCACATTCCATATATTAACCTGGCAACATCTTTTATCAACATTATATTTTTACCATGGATATATTTAGATCATTCTTTTTCATTTATTTATATTACATTGCATGACATCCCTACAATTTATTTGTTCATTTTCATATTCATAGATTTAGAAAGTTTCTAAGTTTTTATTTCAAATATAAGTAATATAAAAAATTTTGTACTTGTTTGCTAGTTCATGTATGCAAGGGTTTTCTGTATTGTATCTATTACTGAGAAATTTCTGCTTGGAAACAATATGATTTTATGGTTTAATAAAATTTGAGCAACTTCTCCTCCAAAATTTCTTGTACCAATATACACTTTCACTGGTAATCTGTTCTAATTTCTGTTACTCTATATCACCACTAACACATACCAGACTTTATTTTTTGCCAGGATGAAGGGTATATAATTGCATATTAATTATTATTTTTAATATTAATTATTCTAATAGGAAAGAAGAGTCTATTCTGGAGGTATCAGATCACATATTTTTATGACTTCTTTTTCTCTGTTGATTTTTAGGAGCTCTTAATAGAATCTGAATATTAAAACTTTGTTCATTCTAGGAATAAATATTTTTTATAATCTGAAGGTTTCCTTTAACATGTCTTAGTCACTTTCCTATTGCTGAGACAAAATACCCCACATCTGCAACTTTAGGGAGGGAGGTTTATTTTCACATACATTTTTAGTCCCTACTCAGATGGCTCCAAGGGAGGAAGATGTGGTGGAAGAAAGCTGCTTACCTCATTGCAGCCAGGAGGCAGGAAGGGAGGAACTGGAGAGGGAGATGCATCCTACCAGTTCACACTTCTGGTCACCTACCTCTTCTATCATGCCCCGCTTTTTAGTAGCATGCCAACTTACTGCACAGTGATTCAATTACCTTTCAAAACTCTATCTATGAGAACACACGGCTTGCGGAGGGGTATTCAGGTTAAAAAACAACACAGCTGTCACTCTCCTGGTTCCTGGGACAACCTATGATGTCAATGAGGAGAGGTTAATGTTGGCTCACAATTTCAGAATTTTTAGTCCTTGTCAAGCAGGCTTGAACCCAGAAACAGCATGGTAGAAGGATCGTGAGGACAAAAGCTGCTCGAGTCATTTTGATCAGGATACAGAGAGTAAAGTGATGGGCCAGAGAGGGAGACATCCCATTCCAGGTCATGCCCAAGGTGACTAACCACTTCTGACCAACCAGCCTTCCCAACATCAAGTTGGCTACATTGCCCCCGTGAGTCAGTCACCTTCCAAAGGTCTTGCCTGAGTGCATGAGGCCTTCAAGAACATTTCTAATTCAAGTCATGACCTATACAACACTATGTTCTATTGGTGGTTACCAGAGACTCGTGACTTGTTTTCACCTTGTAAAGTCCCTATTTTTTGTATGTCTGTGCTGTGTCACTTAAAGTAAAATACACCAGAGATGAAGTTATGTGAGTTCTCGACTCTCATCTCAAGAGGCATTTACAGAGTTTATATTTGTGTTTGAGAATCCTGAGCCACCACGGGGAAACTTCTGCCAGGGAGATTTCATGAAGATGTGACAAGATAAAATACGTCAAAATATAAAGTCATTAGAATAATTTCATGAACAGCTTAAAATTTTAACTTTTCCATTTAGGTTTTTTAACAAATCAAGAGTATATTTTGTATATAGTATCAAATGATATTATATACAATTTTTTTTCACTGTGACTAACTGAGTTTCCTAGCATAGTTAATTATGCAATCCATTTCATTATAGGTTTTATACACTTTCCAACCTATTCTAATTCTTTAAAGTCAATTTAAATGATGCAGAAACAATGTGTGTACCTGCAGCTGACATCTCTCACCAGCATTAGCAGATTATAAGTAGCACAAGCTTCTTGCTTCCTCATACTTTGGCTCTATTAAATTGGGAGACTGACTGAAGTCTTATGCGACTCCAAGGGGTGTGTGAGGTAGGACTGTTGGGCAAGTTTAGCTCCCCTCCTAATGGCTGCTCCTGACATCTGAATCCTGGTTTGTGAAGCTGCAAGGTCTTGCTCAGCTAACCTGCAGCCATGGTCAACTCTACCCAAACTAAATTATTTTCCTCTGAATTATCCATTTGTTCTCCTCAGGATGTATGCTGCTGTCTCTCTTTCACAACCCTGCCTGTGATGCTCACTGTCACTGGATGTCCCAAGGCACAGTCTGCTCCCCTTCCTAACACTCTGCTAGTAAATAAACACTGGATGTCCCTGTTCCTTCTTTTTTTAAAAAAAAAATATTTAAATCTTTATTGGTACATTACATATACGCATCATGATTGCACTCTATAATGGGAATTTGTATCAGTATAAGACACAACTTAATTTTCATTTTTTTCCCATACCCCTACCCACCCTACCACCCCCCCCACATACATAAAATTTGTTTTCTTACTTTTTTGTTACAATCTCAACATTTTCTCCCTTCTTCCTATTTTACATTGAGCATTTTCTATTTCACAATATATAACACACAATTCTAGGACTCATTTACATCTTTATTTTCTCAGACCAGAGAAAAGATGCGATATGTACCTATCTGTGCCCTGTTTATTCTTGGTCTTTGTTGCCCAGAGAAGCTTGATCCCTCCAAGATCCAGTTTTCTTTCAAAGTTTTTCTTGTCTTTTCTTCTTGTCTTGTGTACTGCCTTGCAAGAGATTGAGACCAAACATATACCAAGTTCATCACATGGGTATGAGTACATGTTTATAGTTTTATGAATGTATCACTTATGTAATCATTACCACAGCTAAAATAGATAATAGTTTTATTACTCCAGTGTATTCTCTTGTGCTTTTCCTAGCCCCCCTCCCCCACTGTCATTACTCTGGGCTGTAGGTAGTCTACGATCTGGCTTCTGTCACTCAAAGTCTGGTTCGATTCTTTCCATTTTTAAATAGATTTTTAATGTCAAGGAATGTGTATTGTTTATGCTTAGTTTCTTTTATATAGTATAATATTCTAGAGGATCATTTATGTATGCCAGTAATTTGGTTTTAGTTCTTTCTGAGTTTCAATTGTATGGACTTACTATAAATTCACATTGTCTACATACTGATTTTTCCCAGGTATTTGCTATCACTTAAAACAGAACACAATAAAACAAACAAACAAACAAACAAGCAAAACTGTTGTGAACATTTTGTATCTATTTTAGGATTAATTACATTTTGATTTCTCTTAGACTGAGTGTCTAATAATACAATAGTCAAAGTGACATATGAACTATATATGTAATTAAGAAACTTCCATTTTTTTCTAGTTACTATAATATTTTTTTTCATTCCCTTCAGCAAAATATACATGCTTCATCTTTTTTTTTAAATTCTTTCCTGAGTTTTTTGGTTCATTTTATACATACATTATGGTCACATTCAACATTGAGAATTTGTACCTGTACACGACACCTTGATTTTCACTTTTTCCTTTTCATCTGCTCCCCTACAACCTCCACACCTTATATGCATTAGCTTTTCTTTTTTAACTGTCAAGATTTTCCTTCCCTCCTTTCCCTTACCCATCCTTTCCCTTTTCCTTTTGCATATTTTATTTCTATTTCACACTACTTATCATACATTTTGGAATTCATTTGTACCTTTAGTTTTTAATACTAGAGAAAAGATATGGTACATCTTTCTTTAACAGCTTTTGAAGTTGTCAGATGTGGTTTTGGTCTGCAATGTCCCCCAACTTTCATGAGCTCAAAAATGGGACTTTGGAGGATGGTTGCACCATGGAAAACATACTCATTGGTAGATTCATCTTATGATGAATTCATGGCTAATATGTCATTGGGCTGAAAGGCCTGGTTAAAAGTGAGTAATAGGAAAACTTGGAAGGATTTATCTCCCTTGCTGGCCCTTTTCTTCCCACTCTGACTCCTGGCTGCCATGATGGAAAAGCTTTTCTTCATGGTAAGCCCTTCTACTATCTGTTTCTGTGTTTGAGCTTGCCAACCACAGACTGAAATATCTGAAACTGAGTCAAACTCAAATTCTTCTCTTTTAAGTTTTAGGTATTGAATATTTTGTTCCAACGATGAAGTTGACAAGGACAAATTTTGCCTTGGTGTGACTATACCTGCTCAAATAATTTAGACATCTTCAGAATTTGTTTGCAGGAAAAGTTTGGAAAGGTTAGAGATGCCAACAAGACAACAACAAAAAAAGAAAACAAATTTTATGTATATAGGGGGGGCGATAGGGTGGGTAGGGCTATGGGAAAAAAATTGGAATTAAATTGTGTCTATACTGGTACAAATCCCCATTATGGAGTGCAATCATGATGTATATATGTAATGTACCAATAAAGATTAAAAAAAAACTTACAGTACTGTGAGCCATGCTTGAAGGAAAATCCTTAGAAGGGCACAGAAGACCAAAAAGGCTGAAAAAAATCTAGATAGTATGACCAGGCTAAGGAAGTTTTAGTTGGAAAAATATTCTTCATGGGCAGTTGGACTGAAGGCCATGGATGTTATGCTATGGTATAGAATTTATCTAAATTTTTCCCATGTTCTGAGATTTTTGAGGAAACTGAGATTAAAAGAATTGAGCTAATTAATCTGGAAGAGGAAATTTCAAGGTGATCTAATGTTCACATTATGGTATTGGTACTTTTGACTATGTATGGGGTTGGAACAGAACCAGGAACAAAAAGACCATTTTAAAATTTTGACATATTTCCAGAAAGAAAACAATTATAACACTGCAGTCCAAGAGAGGTTGGTTGCTAAAAGGATTAGTATTAAAAAGAAGACAACTACTTTATTTATCAGGGCAATAAGAAAGATGCCTTGAGGGTCTCTCAGGAATCAGCAAGGTACTATGCTTCAAGGATTTAAAAGGGTAAAAAAGTAAAGGTGGAGTTTAAGGGTGCAGCTTATTGATAAAGCACGTGCCTAGCATACATAAGGTCCTGGGCTCAATCCTCAAAAACAAAGAAAGAAGGTAAGTGTCAAAGTTTAATTCCATTTAAAGAGTGTGCTCTAAGAAGAGATCCTCAGGGTATACTATTATAGAGGAGCTGAACAAAAACTGATTACTCTGGATTCCTTTCACAATGCTCAGCCATCTAGATACTCAGAGATCTCCACATCCATAATCCAAAGTGATGTTGATGTTGCTTGAATAGGCAGTAAACCTTGGTATCATCCATATGATAATGACCTTAAGAGAATATGGAATGTGTGAGCTGTGGGGTCAGAAGAGCTTCCATTCAGGTGTCAGAAGGACCAAGAGACCATTCAGTGAGCCACTGAGAAGCTAGTGGGTAAAGCTGTGAAACTGAAACTAAAAGTAGAGTAGATGCCTCAGGAAGCTGCACTAGCTAGGAACATGGAATATTTGTTGAGGGATACTACAAACAGTGAGAAAATCTCAAAAGGGAGAATACAGGAGCTGCAACTGTCAATGTCATAGGGCTGGAGCTATCCAATCCTTTCAGATTTTGTATCTTTTGAAAACTTGCTTTAGGTGCAGGACATGCAGTTATGAGCTTTAATGTTTGCCTTACTGAACTTCCATCTGGATTTAGTCTAACTATATATTATTCTACTTTTCCTTCTTGACTGGAAATATTTATTCTATGCTATTCTGTTGGTGATATTTAATTTTCCCTTTCATTTTTAAAGTGCTTTCTGCTAAGAGTTTCAAGTTTCAGAAGAGGCCTTGGACTTGGACTTTCCAGCAATGCTAAACCAGTGAATTAGTTCATGGCTGACTTGCTGTTGGTAGGTGGAGCCTGGTTGGAGGTAGGTTACTGGGGGAGTGACCTAGAAGGATATATCTGCCTCATCAGCTCCTCTGTTCTCTCTGCTTTCTGTCTCCATGAGGGGAGCAGTATTCCTCCATGGTAGTCCTCTCTAACTTGCTGTTTCTTTCCACTCAAGTCCGCAAATTGTGGACTGAAAACTCTGAAACTATTAACTAAAAGAGAGAGACAGAAAGAGAGAGAGAGAGAGAGAAAGAGAGAGAGAGAGGGAGAGGGAGAGGGAGAGAGAGGGAGAGAGAGAGGGAGAGAGGGAGAGGGAGAGGGAGAGAGAAAGAGAAGGAAAGAAAGAAAGAAAGAAAGAAAGAAAGAAAGAAAGAAAGAAAGAAGAGAGAAAAAAGGAATGAAAGAGGGCCAATGCCATCGCAGTCGCTCCAGGTTCGGATCCTGCTGGCCTCCAGGCCCATGCTGGAAACACACCCAGGGACTGAGTATAATAGTGGGCAGAGCTGGGGAAGTAGCAGGCAGCGCCATTGCAGTTGTGCTGGGGCTAGAGTCTGCCAGCCTCCAGGCCCATGCCAGAAGAGTGCCCAGGGACTCAGGATAACAACGGACAGAGCTGGGGAAGCAATAGCTCATGCTATCGCTGCCAAGTAGGGCCAGAGCCTGCCTTTCTCTGTGTCAACTGTACAAGCACATCCAGGGACTCTGTATTGGTGAGTAGGTGGGCTTGTTGCAACTTCAGCCAGTATCATTGCAACTACATAGGGGCTGCAGCCTACTGGCCTTCAGGCCCACTGCACAAGTGGGCCCAGGGACTTGGTATTGGTGAGTATGTGGGTCTATTGGAACCTCAGGCAGCGCCATTGTAGCAGTGCAGGAGCCAGAGCCTTTCTGCCTCTAAGAAGATGGGAGAAGGTGTTCTGACTGTATGGTTTGAGTTCCTCATATGGTGTGCCAGAACTAGGTTGTTTTTAGGTCCCAATACAGACTGTAAGAACAAGCTAGGAAACACTGATATTGTAATGGTCCTAAATATTAGGAGGAAAGAAATTTGCAACAAACATCACCAGAAAACAGGGCAGGTACAAAGCCAAAAACAACAGCAAGGACAAAAACTCAGAAATGAGGAATTATTCGAAGTCTCAGATACAAAGATCCTCACCCCAAGGTAACATAGGGGTGAGGGAAATAGAGAAGTTTGAAGGTTAGTCTCTAGCGTTCTCAGAAATGGTAATCAAAGTAGATCTAGTAAAATGGAAATCAGAACTGATCTTTGATATGAAAGCAGAGATATTGAATGCAGTCAACACTATGATTAAGAAAGCTAAAGAGAAAATCAAGGAGTTGATAAAATCCAAGATAGTAAAAGCCATGGAACCTTTTAAATACCTACAAGTACAAGTCCAGGAAATTAAGAAAGAAAGTGAAAGTTTACATAATAGAATGAAAATGGCAGAAGATGGAATTTCAGACCTAGAAGACAGGATCTCAGCCAATGAACAGGAAAGCCATAATCTATGGAAAAAGGCAAGGGATAATGAAAAATCCACCCAACATCTCCTAAATGATTCAAAGAAGAATAACATAAGATAAATTGGAGTCACTGAGGAAGCAGGAGACAATGCTAAAGACAGTAAAAAACTATTTAGAGATAATGGCAGAAAACTTCACAGGAAAAGGAAAAGAATTGGACATACAAATATATGAAGCATACAGAAGCATGCATGACTGTGACATGAAAAAATCTACAACTAGGCATATAATTATAAAAGTTCCAGATAGCCAAAAAAAAAAAAAAAAAAAAAAAAAAAAAAAAAAAAAAAAAAAAAAAAAAAAAAAAAAAAAAAAAAAAAAAAAAAAAAAAAAAAAAAAAAAAAAAAAAAAAAAAAAAAAAAAAAAAAAAAAAAAAAAAAAAAAAAAAAAAAAAAAAAAAAAAAAAAAAAAAAAAAAAAAAAAAGAGAAAGAAATCCTGAAAGCAGCCAGAGAAAAGAAAACAATTACATACCAAGGGAAGCCCATCAGGATCACAGCAGACTTTTCAGCTCAAACACTCAATGAAAGAAGAGCCTGGAGTGAAGTGTTTCAAGCCCTAAAGGAAAACAACTTCCAACCCAGACTGATGTATCCTGCAAAACTATCCTTCAAAATTGATGGGGAAATAAGATACTTCCATGACAAAGAACACCTAATAAACTTCACAAATATGAAACCTGTGCTCCAAACCATTCTAAAGAATATCTTGAAGAAAAATAAGGAAAGTTACAAATCCATGAGACCTAAGCTAGTCAACCCATGGGGCCA
>PVIR01020419.1:19596-30798 GCA_004026965.1 Petromus typicus
AAAAAAAAAAAAAAAAAAAAAAAAAAAAAAAAAAAAAAAAAAAAAAAAAAAAAAAAAAAAAAAAAAAAAAAAAAAAAAAAAAAAAAAAAAAAAAAAAAAAAAAAAAAAAAAAAAAAAAAAAAAAAACACAAAACACATGGACTGAAAATAAAGGGATGGAAAACAATACTCCATGTGACAGGAAACAGCAAAAAAGCAGGAGTGGCTATCTTATTTGCAGATGGAATAGACTTCAAGCCGAAACTGTTAAAGAGAGATAAAGATGAACACTATCTTTTAGTTCAGGGAAAAATCCAAGAGACAGAAATCACAATCTTAAATATCTATGCTCCAAATTCTAATGCACCCAACTATATAAAACAAACATTAATGGACTAGAAAAACCAGATAAATTCCAACACAGTAATAGTAGGGGACCTCAATACCCCACTGTCACAAAGAGACAGATCAACTGGACAAAAAGTCAATAAGAAAAATCCTTGAGCTAAACCAGATTCTTCATAAAATGTACTTAATAGATGCCTACAGAGTGTTTCACCCCACAAAGTCACAATTTACATCCTTCTCAGCTGCTCATAGATCATTCTCCAAAATAGACCATGCGCTCATTCATAGAACAGGTTTAAGCAAATGTAAAGGGTTTGGAGTTATCCCTTGTATACTGTTGGGCTATAGTGCCCTGAAACTGGAGCTGAATAGCAAAAGAAAGCCCAGGATCCTCACAAAAAACATGGAAACTGAACAACACTCTGCTGACCAACCAATGGGTCACAGAAGAAATTAGAGAAGAAACTGAACAGTTCCTACAACTAAACAATAACCCAAATACAACATATAGAAATTTATGGGACACAGTGAAAGCAATTCTACAAGGAAAATTTATAGCAGTGAAGGTCTACATCCAGAAAATGGAGCAAGCTCAAATAAACAATTTAACACTGAACCTCAAGCAACTAGAAAGTGAGGAGCAAGACAAACCCAAAGCTTGCACTAGGCAAAAAATTATAATGATCAGAGCAGAAATTAATGTATAGAAACTAAGAGAACGGTACCAAAAAAAATCAGTGAATTGAAGAGTTGGTTCTTTGAAAGGGTAAACAAAATTGATAGACCCTTAGCCAACCTCATTAAACAAAGGAAGGAAAAGGTTCATATCTATGCTGTTAGGAAAGAGAACAGACAAATTACTACTGACCCAGAGGAAGTCCAGAGAATATTAAACACCTACTTTGAAAATTTATACTTTAATAAAATGGAAAATGTAGAAGAAATGGATAAATATCTAGACATGTATGAACTTCCAAAGCTGAATAAAGAAAACATAGAAATGTCAAATACCCCAATATCAATCTATAAAATTGAAAATGTAATTAAAAACCTGCCAACAAAGAAAAGCACTGGACCTGATGATTTTACTGCTGAATTCTATAAAACTTTTAAAGAAGAGTTAGTACCTCTACTTCTGAAACTCTTCAATGAAATTGAAAGAGAAGCAGTACTCCCAAACTCATTCCTGGAAGCAACCATTACCCTGATTCCAAAAGCAGAGAGAGACCCAACCAAAAAAGAGAACTACAGGCCAACATCTCTAAAGAACATCGATGCAAAAATCCTCAGTAAGATACTGGCAAACAGAATGCAGAGAATTAGCAAAAAGATTATACACCCTGACTAAGTTGGATTCATCCCAGGGATGCAAGGATTCAAATTCAGTTCAAAATTGGCAAATTAGCAATTTAGTGAGATTTTATCTCAAAATTAAAAACAAAACAAAACAAAACATTTTTCTAAAAAAGACGGGATGGCAAATTTAAAGACCCAATTCAAAAATGGGCAACTGAAATGAACAGACACATTTCAGAGGAAGAAGTAAGAGCAGCTAAGAAGTATATGAAGAAATGCTGAACATTATTGGTCATTAGAATGATGCAGATGAAAACAACACTGAGATTTCATCTCACTCCACAAAGAAAGGCTGCCATTTCAGAATTAGCCAGAAACAAATGTTGGTGAGGCTGTGGAGAAAAGGGAAACTTTCTCCATTGCTGGTGGGACTGTAGACTCGTACAACCCCTGTGGAGATCAGTTTGGAGATTCCTCAAAAAGCTAGGATTGGCGGTCCTATTTGACCTAGCCATCACTCTGCTAGGTATACACACACAAGAATTAAAAGACTCATATCACAGTGACATATGTGCACCCATATATATAGCAACTCAGTTTGTGATTGCCAAATCTTGGAAACAACCTAAATGTCCATCAATTGGAGACTAGCTGTGGTTCTTCTACAGAATGGAGTATTACTCTGCCATAAAAAATGATAAGTTTGAATCATTTATACTTAAATGGACATACCTAGAGGATATTCTCATAAGTGAAATAAATAGGTCACAGATGTGTAAACATCATATCTTTTCTCTGGTATGAGAAAATGAAGATTTAAATGAGTTCTAGAATGTATATATTGTGAAATGGAAAATACTTAAAGTGAAATAGGGTGAAGAGGGAAAAATAATGAGGTTATAAAAAAAGAAAGGAAACAAAGTTTATGTATATAGAGGGTGGGGGTGGTAAGGTGGGTAGGGCTATGGGAAAAAATGAGAATTAAGTTGTGTAATATACTGGTATAAATTCTCATTGTTGAATGCAATCATGATGTGTATATGTAATGTACCAATAAAGATTTCATTTAAAAAAAAAGAAGGAAAGAAAGAAAGAAAAGTATTAAATTGAAAAGTATTGAATTGAAAGTATTGTATATTTTGTCATAGGAATGAAGACCATCACGAAGACATCAGTCTTTTTGCAATTTTACCTATTTGTTAGGATTTTATTGTAAATTTTACCAATTATGTGTTTAATTTGCATTTTTCCAGTGTCTAATGATACTGAGCATATTTTTATTGACTCTTTATACACATTGTTTCATGGAATGTTTGAAAAACTTTTTTGTCATTTAAAAAATTGGGCTCTATTTTTGAGTTGTAAGAGAACTTAATGCATCAAGGAAGAAACAGTTTTGTTTGAATGTGGCTATTACAGATTTTTTTATGTAAGAGGGTGGCATACCTTTGGATTATCTTGAATGCTTTTGGGACTGTTTAAACTTTAGTAAGCATCAATCAGTAGTTAGCTTTAAGTTTTGCTTTCACTTCCCTAAAATATTTTTGCCAACCTCAAGATCAGAACTATTTTATTCCAAACTTTGATATAGGGAAAAAAATTGTTTCGTTATTATATCATTTTGGTAAATATTTTTAGTTTTAAATCTGATACTTATGTCTGTATGGACTCAATGTGACCTGACTGTAGCCATTTTGAGCGATAAACAGTGCTTTCCTGGCAAGCTACAAACTGACAAACTATAAAGTTGTATGTGTAGTTTTCCAATTAGATTCTTGTTCCGTAAATAAACCTGACTCTAGGTAATTAGCTTAAAATAAAAAAAGTACATGTCTGTTCAGATGAACTCACTTCTGTCCTAACTCATATTCGCACCCTTTTCTGACTCAAACTACAAAGATCTACCCGTTCTTGCTGCTCTCCAGAATCATGTTTTGTCAACAAGACTCGGAGACTTACATTTTGAGACTCCTACATCTGTCTGCCTTTCTCTACATTTCAAAGCAGTTAGTGCTGGCTTTTTTTTTTTTTTAAACAGTAAGACTGGGTTGTTTTTGAACAAGATCTATTAATCATTTCAAGTTAATTTTTGTGTGCATAATAGGATAAGAGTCAATGTTTATTATTTTGATATAAAATTTCAATCTTTTTCAGTCCTGTTGTTAAAGAGACAGTTTTCTGTACTAAATATTTCTCACACAATAGTCAAAAATTAATTAACTGCATGTGTAAATTTATTTTTAGATTTTATAACATTTTCTAATTTTGTATGTTTATCAAAATGTCAATTTTAACTCTCAATTTTGGCACCATTAAAGTAAATTTTAAATGCAGGTAATGTGAAATTTTACAATTTTGCTTTTATTTTTATTAGGATATTCTATGTCATTTATACTTTTTATATATTAAAATTAGTTGATCAGTTTTTCCAGAAACTTAGAGTTTGGCTTAATATATATTAACATTATTGAGACTTTTGTTTCATGGAATATGTTGTATCACTTTATTTATTTAGGCTTTTAGTTTTTAGTGTATTTCCCACACAAATCTTGTTAAATATAAAACTAAATATTTTAGAGGTTTACATATATTTCTAAATTTCAGATTTCAATTATTTGTGTTACAGCATGATAGACATATTTATGTTGATGTTTTTATCTTGCAATTTTGTCAAACTCAATTGTTTGAAGTTTTTAAGTATGAATCATTTTTAGATTTATCAGAATTTATCAGCTATATGACCATGTTACTTGTAAATAATGACAAAATATTCTTTTCCAAAATGCTTACATTTCCATTTAATGTTGAATAAAGTAGCTAAGATAACAAATTTTTCATCTTTCATAGATTGAGGGCATGTAGTTTTTTAACATGAAGTAGGACAATTTCAATATTTCACAGACATCATGTTTATGAAATTACTTCATAATCCTAATTACTTTCACTCTTTCTCATTTTAGTTTCCTAAGAATTTGTGAGGCAGATTATTTTGCTTTTAGGATTTAATGTTTTGCTCCTTAGTCTTTTTCCTTAGTTTTGAACAGTTGGTGGACATAATAATTTTGCATTGCTGAATGTTTGGATTGTGTGATTTTCATTAGTGATTGTTGGATTTTTCTGGAACAAAGCTTAAGAATTGTGTACCTGTTTTTCTTTTTTTTTTTTTTTGAGTTATTTTAAAATTTTGATTAGTAGCTATTGTTTAGTCTTTCCATCTGAAATAACTTAGTTCTCTTGCCAAGGTACAGTGCTCTAGGCTCCCTACTGACTATACTGGTGATCTTCCAATATTTTCACTCTAGCTGGTCACCATTGGAATAATTTATTCTCTTGAGAATTGTGTTATTTACCAAATTCTTTTCATTCTCTGTTTGGCTTTATGCAATTTTTAATACATATATAATTTAATATTTAGTAATAAATTCAGGCAACTCACATGAACCTTTCTAGAATATTTTTGCATAGTTTCTTTCCTGTTGTAACTCAATCTTGGAACTTCTTTCTATCTCATATTCTCTGAAGTAAAACAAAATTACTCAGTTTTTACACTATTTCCTGCTACTGTACTCCTCTGCATTCCAACATACTTCAGATTTTTTCTTCTAGGAGAGTCGGACTTGTAGGGCTGGTTTATTCATCTCCATTTTTTTGAGGGATCACAACATAATGATACTGTATATTTTCCCAAGGGATGACAATATATCTTTGGTGCATTTGGTTTAGTTGTCTTGTTATAAGAAGCTTTTTTTTATGTGTGAGAACAGGAAGAGGATCAAGAGATGGAGGCAGGAGAAGAGGTGGAGAATGGAATGAAAAATACAATGGAAATGTGTTACTTATATGTGCAAATTCCCATAAGAAATGTAATCATAACTGGAAAAAAAAAGCTGTTGTCTGAACTATGCTACTCTATTAGAGTTGAAAACTAAGGTCTTCCTGCAAATCTTAACCATATTTACTACTATTGGTGTGTGAAAATTCCATTGAGTTTTGTATATTAATTTAATGCCAGCGTGTTTGCATAATGCATCTTATTATGATAATTTAACTTTATGTTTCTTTATTATTTTATAAATAGTGCAACTTTTATGTGATAATTTTTGCTTGTAGCTTTCCTTCAAAACCTGAAAAGAATATTGAGGTATGACAAGCAAAAGCAGTAATAAAAGACAGACAATGTGGTGAGGGTTTTAAGTTTTAAAAGCAATGGTGCTGGAAATTCATTTTTGTTAAGTACACAGGAACTCTTACGAATGTATTTCATTGCAGTTTACAGAAAATGTGTCAAGAGTCTGGTGTTTTCAGGTAAAACAAGTCCAGATGTAGATTGTTTTGTTCCTCTTACTCCTAAAATGGCTGCAGTGAGATTACTCAGCTACACTGGCAAGAAAGGCTGGGAAAATATAAATAGAATTTTCTTGCATTATAATAAAGAAAAAATTGAGAAAGGAGTAAGAAAGGATTATTAGATTAGCAAATTACTAAATTTTACATTGCATTGTTTTTCTGTTTTGTTTTGTTTTTTTGAGACAGGGCCTCACTTTGTAGTTCAGGCTGGCCCAGAGCTCCGACTCAAACTCACATCACAGCAATCGTCCCACCTCTGCCTCCTGAGTGCTGGGATTACAGGCGTGAGCCACCACACCCGGTGGTGTGGTATGTGGTGCTAATTGCTGCTGGGCGGGTATGAGTCTCCACACCCAGTACTGTTATGTGGTTATCAGGATCGAATCTGGGCACTTGTGATTGCAAGACAGGCACCAGAACCACTGAGCTAAATCCCTGGCCCATTTCACTGCTTTTGAATTAAGGAAATTCTGCTCTTTTATAGTTTGATTAGATTTTTAAAAATTTTCTGAGTCTTATACTGATGCTGATTTTATAGAGCATCATCATTTTTGCATGTACCAAAACTGTGTTCTCTTTCAATCTATTTTATAGTAGTAGAGCTTTTAATATTGTATCATCCCCAATTTTCAGCGTGTACTCAAAGTGTTTATAATTTATTGTAAACTAACTTTCAGATTTCACTTGCAGATATACCTCTTGAGGGGTTTTGTGTGTATCTGTAAAGGCCCATGAGCACCCTCAATGCATTCAAAATACAGTGTAGTGGTGATACATGTCATTTTAGTGCAGAAAGAAATTGTCTTGCAGAGAAGCGGACTGACCTTTGAATGTTGCAGACTCGGCTCTTTCATCACTCAGAAGAGGCAGTCTCATGACTGGCCACTTCCCATATGGTGGCAAATTTGAGTCAAACCCCTCAGATATACCTTCACTCTACAGCAAAATGAAATTAACTTTATCAGGTTGTTGTCTAATTTTGACTCAGATTTATGTTAGCCATGTACAATTACTTCACTTGTTTTCTTTTCTTTGTCCTCCTCTTTTGAAATTTTGGTATGGATTGGCAATATAACTATCAGGTTTGTCCTTTTGGTATTGTTCTTTGTGTTTGTGTCTTGTAGAAAGTAGATTTGTATTTACTGTGTACATTTCTTGGCTTTTGTGATAATCACTGGTAGTTTAAGAATGTTCTTTTTCACCTTAAATTATTTTAGTAGGTTAAAAATAATCTTTTGCTTAAGTTTTTAAATCTATTGACTTGTATTTTAATGATATTTGTCTCTGCTTCTATTCCCCTTATCAATCTCAAGTTTTGACGAATATTCACACTGTCTTTCTTGATCAATTATGGCACAATATTGTCTCTTTTAGTTATTTTTCCAAGAGCCAATGTTTTTAATTTATTGATTCTTTTATTGTATTTTTCATTTCTTTGAGTTTTCTTTCTTGCTTCATTATTTTTCTCCTTCAATGTTCTTTGGGTTTAGTTTTTATTTTTCTGGCTTCACAAGATGAATGTTGTGCTGATCATTGATTTAGTGCCTTTCAGTTCTAAATTTATGCTATTTTTTAAAGAAAATATGTGGCTTATAAATATTTCTCTGTTGTCTGCCAGGAAGATTTTACAGAGCACAAACAGAGAAAGGAGTTTCCCTTCCTGCATTCAAGTAGCATTCTCACCAGGATCCTGGAGAATGTATCTTTAATTTACTGCTTGACCTTCACGACATTGTTTAATATAACGTGCTGATCGATCACCCTTCTCCAGTGTTTGACTTCTGTTAGACTTTTAAGGATATGACACTGAATGGCAACACGACAGCCCAAATTCCTAGACAGCCCTGGCTCATGCCTGGGCTAAGCTCCCTGCCTGACTCCTACAGCATTCCCTCAATCTCAAGCATGTTGGAGACTCTGGTGGATTCATTTCTAGTGGGACTGCTTCCTAACATTTGTCATTGGCATCTGACTCAGAACTTTTCTACCCAGGTTGCATATAAGAAGAATGCCAGATCCTGCGGAGAGGCTTCCTCTGCTTTTGTTTCAGTTACATCAACAGCCCGCCCTCATTCCTCACCTCTAATTGCTCACTTTCCCATTGTCTCCCTCACTCCACCTGGACTACTACCCATCTGCTAGTACCCAGTGACTACAGGTCAACCAGCTTTTGAGGATCCTAGAGATTTATTTCTTTTAGCTTTCCTCATGCAAATGCAGTACTCAACTCCTCAGATGCACAATGATCTCCAACTCCATCCTGCCTATCACAGTAATTTGGCTGCATCTGGGAAGGGTATTCCTGCTTTCCTGGGAAGTGTGAGCCAATTCCGGCTTGGCAGTCTAGCAGACTTATTCACTACCTAATTGAGTGTAATCACAAGTGCCTTGCCAACATTTAAGCCATCTTTTCAAGATTATCCTTCCTTGGACAATCTCCCTTGAGACTTGGATAGAACTGCTTTAAGGTTCTCTTTCTATTTTTAAGTAACTCTCCAATCATAGCCAATAATTGTTCATTTCCAAATGACATCAAGTTTGTCTTTATTTCCTTCACTTAACTGGACCTACCCTGTAAAGATATAAGTTCAATTCCACCATGTTTTCTAATAAAAGAGGTTTAAGGAAATTAATTTCCTTTTGGAGTAAATTTTTCAGTACGATAAAAATCTTCCATTACAGATGCTACTTCTGTAACAGAAATTAGCTCTTGTCAGCTTGGTAAATAAGAGAATAATGACAGCTTAATGCATGCATTTCTTTGCTTCATACATTTTTTAAAAGCCAATATGTTATTATTTTATTATAAACAAATGTAATAGTAGCAAAACAAGTACACTAGAATAGGAGGTGAATGTAGACAGCTAAATGCTGTTGGTGCTGCTTGAGTATGATACTGTAGATGATGCCTGGTATTCTGTATTCTCTTTGGCTTGGCTTAGTTGGGGGCTTTTTCTTGAAATTCCTTTTTGTCTGACTTTTCCCATGCATTTTACTCTTGCTGCAATTCAGTGTCCTCAGTGCTTCTTTAACACACTTTTCATGGTATTCTTGGACTGTCTTTATTCATTATTTATTTATTGAGTAATATACTAAGTTTATCTTTCACTACTTTAAGTTTGTTTTATTCTCACATCATTTACTTATGTGTACAGGTCTGGAGACTCTAGAGTTTGAACTCATGGATGTTCTACCATTGAAGTACAGCTTGTCCTTTTTTTAACAAAGTGTTTTGAGTTGGTCTTGGTAAATGGACCAAACTGGATTTAACCTAGCAATACTCCTACCTCCTACCTTGTGTGGCTGAGATGACACAGTGTAACACAATGCCTAGCATGTTTGACTTATTTAAAAAAATAAAATTTTATGCCTACTGTAGAAATTATTATAGAATAAATATGGTTATAGCTGTATTATTGCTTTATTAAGATTGGTACTATTTTTATTTGTACTTTAGATACATATTTTATAGATATTAGATATTGAACTTTCAGATCCATCTTTTGAATGTACCCTATTATTTTTAGTAGATGATTTTTTTATAAATCAAAATTTCATAGGAGATATTTATATCATGTTCCATCCAGAATATCTGTATTTTAATAATCTTTCAGGTTCAAAATTTCCAATTTTCTTTGACATAATAGTAATTTAATGTTATTTCAACAATGTATGGGTCTGAGGGTGTAGCTCAGGGGTATAAACCTGTTAAACTTGCAAATACCCAGGTTTGAGCTCTAACACAATAGAAAAAAGTACATAAATTTTAAGTACATAAATTTTAACTTGATTATTTATTTAAAACATTTGAGCTCTGGCAAAACAATGCTGTTTGAATTCTAATAATCTGCTAAAAATAATTGTGTCTTGGGGTCAGGGGATTTAGCTCAGTGGTTCCAGTGCCTGTCTTGCAAGCACAAGGACCTGGGTTTGATCCCTGGTAACCACATACAATACTGGACATGGAGACTCATGCCCAGGAGCAACCAGTACCACATACCACAATGCCGGGTATGGTGGCTCACCCCTGTAATCTGAGCACTTGGGAGGCAGAGGCAGGAGGATTGCTGTGATGTGAGTTTGAAGCTGAGCTCAGGGCCAGCCTGAACCACAAAGCGAGACCCTGTCTCAAAAAACCTTAAAAAAAAAATAATTGTGTCTCACTTAAGGGCCCAAATGCATTGAAGAATCTTTGTAACTTTGACTTGTTCTCTTGTGTATAATCTGCATCCACTGTTTGCTATACTCCAAGCTGCATATACTATTATAAACTAGACTAGGTCTCTGTTACCCTGTCCCACATATGATTAATCTCCAGCATGACTATATTTGGAGAGAAGATCTTTAAGAGGCCATTTAGGCCAAGTAAGGCCATAGGTGTGAGGCCTAATCAATGGGACACATGAACTTGTAAGAAGAGGAAAAGAGAGCTTTATCCCCTCACAAGAGCCTCTCTATTTCATCATGTGAATATAGGAAAAGGTCATTGAGCAACTCACTGGATGGTGACAGTTTGTCAGCCAAAAGAAGACCTCAAATGAAAGTTCTGGACATATCTACTTGTGTTTCATGATCTTCAATACTGTAAGAAGTGAATTTCTGCTTGGTATGCTACCCAGCCTATTATATTTTGTTATTGTATCTCAGCTTATTGTTGGCTTGATTTTTAAATTATATATGTAAAAAATCCCCAGAAATAGTAAGCTCCCTCATCTTTGACAAAGGAGTCAAACACCCTCAACAGAAGAAATATAGCCTCTTTAACAAATGGTGCTGGAGAAACTGGGTCTCAACATGTCAATGATTAAAGCCAGATCCATACACCAAACTAAAATCAAAGTGGATTAGACACCTAAGTATTAAAACAGAAACACTAAACCTGCTGCAAAACAGGTTAGGTAGAACTCTTAAAGATACTGGCTTAGGGAAAGCCTTTCTGAACAAAGCCTCAGAAGCACAGGAACTAGCAGAAGGAATCAACAACCATGATCTCATCTTATTAAAAAGCTTCTGCACAGCAAGATAAACTATCAGATAAGTTTGAATCATTTCTAATTAAATGGACATACCTTGAGGATATCCTCATAAGTGAAATAAATAGGTCACAGATAGATACATATCGCATCTTTTCTCTGGTATGAGAAAATGAAGATGTAAATGAGTCCTAGCATTGTATGTTATATATTGTGAAATAGAAAATGCTCAATGGAAAATAAGGTGAAAGGGGACAAT
>PVIR01020420.1:0-23385 GCA_004026965.1 Petromus typicus
TGTGCACCAGTCCTGCAAATTACATAGCGCGTCCTTCCCCGACAGTGTCCCACCACAGGTAGAGCATTTGGTTTCCTACAGATGTCCAGGAATTTCTACTGCCTCCAGAGGGGAACCAGTGGAGGAGCTGGAGGAGCAGTTCACTGACTCGGGTTCTAGGTCTGTTCATGCCCATCTCGGTAATTTGTCACACCCTGACATTGATCCTTCCATGTCATTTTTGCAACATATCCCGCGAGAGAGAGAGAGAGAGAGAGAGAGAGAGAGAGAGAAAGAGAGAGAGAGAGAGAAAGAGAGAGGGAGAGGGAGAGGGAGAGGGAGAGGGTGCTAATGGGTGTTCCATGTTACAGATGGGAAAGCTGAGGCCAGGAGCCAGCCATGACTGTTAAGATGCACAGTCCACAGTAAACTGGGGTAGCTGTGCTCAGGCTCCACAGGTAGACCTTGTCCAGGGCTCCCCAGCCCTCAGGAGCGAAGGTCCTGCTATGTGTACTCCTCTACACCTTCTCCTTCCTGCACTGCCCTCCCTGGAGCTGGCTCTGTGTCCAAGGAGGCCTGAGTTCCCAGAGTGCCTGGGGTAGGGTTGCCCTTGCCATGTGCAGTTGGCACCAGGCCAGCCTGGGCTCTGCCTGTGTTCCCTCCTGGCCTCCTGTGGGTGTCAGGGGTTTCCCAAGGATAGGAGGGGCTGATGGTACCAGTGCCCAGGACCAGGATCTCAAGGGCTCCTGCGAGCAGGTTCAAGGACGTCCTTGTCCCTGTGACCTCTCCCCTTGGTGGAGTCTGGGCACAGATGCCCAGGAGGGGAGGGCACCCTGCAGGCTGGAAGCTTGGACCCTGATGCAAGGGGTGCTTCAGGCCCAAATCCCAGCCTTATTGCCTCTGGCTGCTGCTTATGACTTCGGGGCCTCAGTTTCCTCTTGTTAAAAAAAAAAAAACGGTCAATGCCGGCTCTCTCTCGACGGGAGGAGGGTAGAGGAACCTGCAGGAGCTCAGCCCCCGGGTTTGTGTTATTTGAAATATAACCAAGTTTGAGTCTTTCCAGAGGCAGCCCAAGTTGGGACTCCTCCCCCATGTTGGCTATCTGGCCTTGGAAGATGCTGTAGAAGAACTTCCGCAGGCAAGGAAAATCCCACAGCGTGGTCTACCCCCCGGAGAGTGGGATTCAGCAAAGGAGTATAAGGAAATCCAGTTTTGCTCTACATGCTCCTGGGCACGTGAGCTCCTTGGGCCTTGCACACTTCACAGGGTGCCCCAGGACATTGGAGCAACATTCAAAAGATGGCATAAGAAGTCACCGTGCGTGCCTCGCTTGGTTTGCATTTCCCATAAATGTAAAGAGGGTATGTCAGTCTCAGCTGGGAAGCTGGGCATGGTCCATGCTTAGTGGCCAAGTTCCTGAGGTAATTTGGAGCCTATGGGTGTCATTTTTCCACTCCAGGATCCTGTCCGGGATGGCAGGTACCATCCAAACCTCCTGTCCCCTTGGGCCCCGTTGGTCTCTGGGGCTTCCGGCTTCCCAGCTGTCCTAGTGTGTGCTGACTCTGATATGGGGTGAGCCCAGTCTGACCTGCTGCTCCTGTGGGTGGACAGAGTGTGGGCTTTGGAACAGCGGCTGCCCAGGTGAGTCCTTACTGTCACAGTGCCCAGGGGATGTGGCGTCCTCTCTCGGTGGGGGAGAGCAGGGAGCAACAATACTACACGTTTCTCGGGGGAATGTATGTGTAATACATCTCAGCTCCATCTCCGACAAGAGCTGGAGCTCGCCCTGGACAAGAATCCCTCTGATCAGGTTAGGGCCACGGCCATGGTGGCAGGGGATGCGACCTTATTTGGTGAAAACGAATTTGTAAATGTAATTAAGGACCTCCAGATGAAGTCATCCCGGATAAAGGACCTCCAGATCAAATCATCCTGGATTAAGTTCAGTGACCAGTGTCCTTGGGCTACAAGAAAAGGGGGACATGGGGGAGGAGGGAGAGGCCTTGGGAACACACGTGGAGCCTGGTGCGATTCAGCCCGGGTGACAGGAGGAAGGTCCTGCCCAGAGTCTTGGGAGGGCAGCGGCTCTGCCAGCATCCTGCTTTGGGCTTCCAGCCTCTACAAGTCCGGCAGAGTAAATTTCAAGCAGCCCAATTTACGGAGGTTGGCTCCAGCTGCACAGGACTTGAGAAGGGGCGCTTTCCTGTGACTGCCAAGGGCACTGTGGCCCCTTCGCAAGCACAGGGTTCCTCCCGCTCTGTCTCCGCGGCGCAATACCCTGGGCTCCACTTCTGTTGCTGCATGGTGTTGGAGGAACCTTTTCTGTCATCTGCAACCTGATTTACCAATTTCCTCGATGAAATCAGACCTCTTCACCAGCTCCAAACCACACTCAGCCTGACTTCCGGAAGGTCACGTCTCCTCTTGCCCTTCAGAAAAGGGGTAGGTTCAGGGAGGGATCAGTGTGTTGTCCTGGCTCTGAGTCCGGCCACTCCGTAGTGAGCTTCCTGTCTGTACAGGAAGAAGACCAGTTAGTGTGTTTTAGGGGCAGTAGATGAAAGTGAGTCCTCAGTGAAGAAGCCTATGGATGAAGGCAGGTCAGGAACAAGAAGATGGCAAGTTGGACCCCAGCCCAGGGAACTTAGTGACTTAGCAAGACTTTGGCTCAAAATAAAAATTGGAAAAGAGGGCCGGGGAGCTAGCTCAGTGGTTCCGGTGCCTGTCTTGCAAGTGCAAGGACCTGGGTTCGATCCCCTGGTAACCACATACTATACTGGGTGTGGAGACTCACGCCCAGCAGCAATCAGTACCACATACCACAGTGCTGGGCGTGGTGGCTCACGCCTGTCATCCCAGCACTCGGGAGGCAGAGGCAGGAGGATTGCTGTGATGTGAGTTTGAGGCTGAGCTAAAGGCCAGCCTGAACCACAAAGCGAGACCCTGTCTCGAAAAACCTTAAAAAAAAATATTAGAAAAAGAGAGTTGGAGTTGTAGTTCAGTTCACAGCCTTGAGTTTTATTTGTAGAACTGGGAAAAAAAAAAAATCCAAAAATTATCCTGCAGGGTAACAGGGTGGTGGAGTTCTTTTAACCCCTCGACCTTGCACAAACCACACTACCTTCCCAAGCCTCGCTCTGCTCTCTGTGAAGAAATAATAATGGTGTTGATGGTAGCAGGGTGGGGAGCTTTGTGCTGATGCTGTGTGGGACCCCAGGGCCAGCCCACTGTGCACCCCTAGGGAGCTCTTTGAGACAGGCACCACCCCCAGGTGACATGTCACCATCAGGGGCATTTCCTAGGATGTCCTTGGGGACCTTTGGGGATCATCACCATGTCTGGGCACCACCTCTCCTGGAAGGACCTGCTCTCTGGTCCAGAGCGCGCCCCGCAAAGCCCACCTCTGTCTTGCAGCCCCAGAAGACACAGCGTCCTGCTGGGATTTTCCGAAGTCCGCCACCACTGGCTTCTCATCTCCCCTAGGTCTGTAGCCAGATCCTCTGCTTCATGCTCTGCTCTGGTCTGTGTCTTCCTCCCTCGAGGCCCAGTCCTTTAGCAGGTCCTGCTCCTGTCTCGCAGGAGTCCATGGCGGCACTGCAGCCTGCTGCAGGGTGCGGTGCACGGGATGGGGCCACAGGGGACAGCAACTGCTATTCCCTGCTGTCTACCGGTCACGGTGAGGGGGCTTTTGGCTGCCGAAGAGCAGACACCCGGGATCTTTGCAGCCAGGGCTTGTGAGGTCTTCATCAGCTCCCGAGGCAGAAGCCAAAGTCCCCGCTTTCCAGTGACACTTCCCAAGCTGTCCTGCCCCAGCGGCTCAGAACACTGCCACACGCTCCTGCCTCAGCCTCCACCCTGGCACTTCACACTGCTGCACAGCCAGTGTCTCAGCTGTGCCCTGCCCCCTCCCTCTCTGGGTGCTCTCCAGGTCCCCTGGGAATCTGGCCCTCACACAATGTCTGCACAGCGGGAGCTCAGTCCACATCTGCGGGATGATCTGCCTCCCTCCAGGTGGCCTGGTCCCAGCTTCCTCTGTCCGGGTAGGTCTCTGGTCGGCTTGGTGACTCTCCAGCATTTGCATGCATTTTGACTGGGGACTTCAGCAACTGCCAGGCAAATGCTAGGGAAATGGGGGCCCTCTGGCTCTGGAAGAGAAATGCCCAGCCTGGGTTTTGGAGAGTGACCTGCTTCCTCCCTGCCACAAGCTGGCTCCCATTGGCACCAGATATCCTATTTATAGCTAGCCAAGGGCTGCACTGAGTCTCCCCAGAAGCTTTCCAGCGGGACATTCCTGGGACTTCTCAGATGCTTCCAGTCCCGCTGTCTTGCTGTCCGGCTGTCCCCGCTGCCGCCTTTGCAGGACTGAGGCTTCCCGTCCAGCGCAGGCCTGGCTCCTCAGGGCCCACTGTCAGTTCCTTGTATAAACAGTCCCTTCCTTGTCTTTCAAAGCTGTGGGGAGACATGCTGTTCCGCAAGGGACCATGAAGGGACCCCGGAGCCACTCACAGAGGAGGGCCAGGTCCACGGGCACCTCCAGCTGCAGAAGGAACATCTCAGCCAATGGGAATGTTTTTCCCCATTGCAAATGAGTGGGCCTCATTTAGAGAGCAGGCGGGTTGCATGCAAATATAGTCCCCACTGCTCCCTGGGGCCATGTCTGGGCCACAGCCATCCTGTCGGCTGTCTGGCCTGAAGTCCCAGGTGGCTGAGGGAGGCTCTGGACAACTTGACTCCCACCAGGTGGTCTGGTTGACGGAGGGCGGAGTCAACGTGCACCCTGATAGGGCTACAGCAGGGCTACACAGTGTGAGGTGGTATGCCGGCCACTCACATCCTCATGGGGAAAATGAGGAGGCTCCTAGGTGAAGTGCCAGGGCCTCCTCATCGGGCACTAGTTGTCCTTACTGGGGAAAAACCCCTTCTCTGCAAACACCTCTACTTCAGGTGTATGCCCAGGCTGCTGCGCCACTGTCCTGAGCCTTGGGCACCGGCTGTGGCAGTTTCCTGACAGGTTTCCAGCTTAGCTGGATGGGGAGTCCCATCAGTGCATGACCTGGGTTGTGGTCTTCCTTCTGCTGGAAAGCCTCAGTTTCCTCTCCTGCAGTGAGGACACTGGCTATGTGGATCTTACTGGGCAATGCTGCGAAGGGTCGCACACAGGCCGGGCTTAAAGGAGCCACTTGCCAGGGGCCTTGCATTGGTGTCCCCAGAGCCCACCTTTCATGTTGCTTTACACATTATTTTGTTACTTCGAGGACTCCTACGGTTCTTTCCCTATGATGCGCTTCCTCCTGACGTTTCCTGGAAGCAATAGTAGCACTGTCCCTGAGTCTGGCTTCCATTGCCTCCCAAGGACAGGCCGCAGCAGCACAGACAGTTCCCAGGGGGCTGTGCAGTAGTGGCTCTGAGGATGCAGAAAAGGGTCCTGAGGAGGAAGCACCATGGAGATCCGAAGGCGGGCATCTGGCCCTGGAGGCTGGCCTGTCCCTTCCTTCCAGTGGAATACCAGAAGATGTTCTGCAGCTCATAGGCTGGAAGGGTCCGTGTGTCCCAGATGTGACAAGAGCAACCCCTGCCCACCCCTCACTTCCCAGGAAGTGGCTCTGAGCCTGTTCCTCCTGAGGGCTGGACCTTGTGAAAGCCAGGAGCCTGCAGCAGAGAGAAGGGCTGCTGTGGTGCTTGTTTCCCAGAGACAGGACAGAGCTACAAGACTGTGACAGGCTGAGCCTGGACTTTGGGGCAGATGTGTATAGGCTGGAGTCCTCACGAGGCTAGTACCTCACGAACATGGCCTGGCTACTGGGGCCTCTTGACCTCTGCACCTGTGAGTGGGGCCATCAGCCTTGGCCTCTGCCTGTCATGGTGAGGCGAGGATCATGCGTGTCCTTCGCTACCGCAGGGCCTTTGCACATGCTGTGTCCCTGGCTTGGCATCCCTCTTTTGTATGATTCTCTTCTTCTGCTTAACTATTAAACTCTCTGACCACACTTTTAAAGAAACTACTAAAGCCCACCTCTCAGGCGGCCTTAACCCACATCCCTGCCTAATTTGCCCACTAACACTGCCCTGCCAGGCTTGCACTTTCCCCTTTACGATCTTCTTCGATCATGGCTTCTCCTGGCCCAGCGCATGTGCCACGGCTGTGTGCAGAGTGCTCGCCAGGGTGTGACTGTGGGCCCACGTGGCTCGTACACACGGCTCAAGGTTCACTCCTGGAAATGCTGCCTAACCCTAAACTCAGAGAGGCAGAGAGGTTGGTGTGGCGGCAGCTATGCATCTCTGGGACCATGCACAGAAGACGGTCATGACCGCCAGGTGACAGCAGAACACGGTGCAGCTTCCAAATCCCCGATGAACCTGGGGGAGGGTGAAAATGGCCAAGGGTGTCAGTGCAAATCTGCCAGAGCAAGAGGCATTGATCACAAGGCCAATAATAGGTCACACGGTACCCATTAATCAGCTATCATTTATGGGTCAGTTCACAGTAAATTTTGTTAATAATTTTAAAAATCAGCCAAGGGAATCCCAGGATCTCTGCCTTTGGAAGTCCACAGCCAGAATAAAATGTCTTGGGTCCACTGTCCAGGAGCCCGTGCCGAGCGCTGCACACGATGGCCTGGTGTCAGATGCTTCCGCTGCGCCCAGGTCACCCTGAGCTACCCACAGCAGGAAGTAGACGTGCAGGCAGCGAGGTGCATGGTCTCACTTCAGGGATGGCTTCACACTCTCCCCGGGCAGCTCTGGCCACCTGATCCAGCCCCAGGCTCTGGGGATCATCTGTCCAGGTGCAGCTTGGACACTTGGCTTTCTAAAAACTCCACTGGGGATGCTGACGCACAGCCACAGCTGAGAATCCTCAAGATGTCGTGGGGAGTAGAGATCACACCTGCTGCCCTCGATTAAGTATCTTTCTGGATGCTGTTCGCAGATTCGCAGGCCAAGCGCCCACCCCGGGGCCAGGCAGGGACTGCACCTGGCACAGCAGCCACGTCCCCTGCAGGAGGCGCACTAGTGAGACCTGGTGAGGGTCATGATAAGGAGAAACTCCAGATTAGTGTGAAATTGGTCAGCATCAAACCACCAGCAGGTGATGGAGGATGGAGGAGGAGAGCAGTGGCATTCAGGGGCCACTGAGGCCTGTGAGTGGCTGCACAGAGGCCTTGGCCCTACGCCAGGTTGACCTCTGCACCTGTGAGCGGGGCCATCAGCCTCGGCCTCTGCCTGTCATGGTGAGGCGAGGATCATGCGTGTCCTTCGCTACTGCAGGGCCTTTGCACATGCTGTGTCCCTGGCTTGGCATCCCTCTTTTGTATGATTCTCTTCTTCTGCTTAACTATTAAACTCTCTGACCACACTTTTAAAGAAACTACTAAAGCCCACCTCTCAGGCGGCCTTAACCCACATCCCTGCCTAATTTGCCCACTAACACTGCCCTGCCAGGATTGCACTTTCCCCTTTACAATCTTCTTCGATCATGGCTTCTCCTGGCCCAGCGCATGTGCCGGGGCTGTGTGCAGAGTGCTCGCCAGGGTGTGACTGTGGGCCCACGTGGGCCCTCCCTCCCCGCAGTGCACATGGAGCTGGCCTTGCTCCTCTGTGCTTAGAGACTCAGACAGATGCTTAGCTGTGGGTACAGTCTGGGTCCTAGGGCTCCCCCAAGACCATATGCTAATGCCTTGGTTGCCAGCCCCCAGAACTATGGGGAGGTGGCAGAGTGTTTAGGAGGAACCTTGTGGGAGGAGGTTATGTTCCTGGGGGACGCCTTTAAAAGAGACCCCAGCGCCTTCCTGTCTCTGATTCGTGCCATCACCAGGAGAACAGGTTCTCTACCATGTGCTCCCTGCCACGATGCTTCTGTTCTACCTGCCCAGCAACAACAGCACCCAATGAACATGTGGTAAAACCTCTGAAACCTTCACTCTATGTAAGTTGAGGATCTTGGGCATTTTATCACAGTGACGGGAAAGCTGACTCACACTCGTCTTACTCAGACTGCATGATGTTTCTCCTGTCACCCATTTAAACAATATTTCCACATTTAAAATCTCCTCAACCATACCCATTTCTCCAGTGACACAGTTTCCACAAGTGATGAGCACATTTGAGCTGGAGAGAGGTGAAGACAAACTTAGCTTCTCCCATTCACAAAGCCATGCTGTTTTGCTAAGAAAAGCTTCTGTTCTGAAAGGTGAATATTTTGCCTGACTTAGACTTAGTTTTGCTGTGAATGGTTCGATTTAGGAGCATCATTCATTCTTAGGTTGCTCTTGACATCAGGTGAGGAATTTAAATCCCCTATCAAGTAAGTGAATTGCTGCTAGTTTAAAAGAATGGTTCTTTGCGTTTCCCACACCTTTCTAAATAAAGCCCTGGGTAGATAAGAGGACAGGTGGAAGTTACAGGTTAGTTTTTTGTGTGTTTATAAAATTCCAGGGTGCATGCCCCTGAGGGTGGAGAGCAGCCTGTGGAGACTCACTTGTTTGTTTTGTTTTGTGTCGCTGAGAATTGAATAGAGGGCTTTCCTAGTCCCTAAAAAAATTTTATAGAAAAATTTTAAGACAGGATTTCATGACATAAGTTGTCCAGGCTGGGCTCGAATTTGTGATTGTACTGCCTCAGCCTCCCAGAGTGCTGGTGTTACAAATGTGCACCACCAGGCACTACTGAGCACATTATTTTTAAACTCACTTTTCATTTCCCTTAAACTGATTTTAAAAAATGGAAATGCCTTAAAAATAAACTGCACACACTGCTACAATAAATGGGAAGCACTACCACTTGCCAAAAATAGGAATGCACGGGATTATTATTTGCGGCATCTGTTCAGCAGTTGGTGTGGCAGGCACAGCGCCACTGCCAAATGATGTCCGGTCTCCAGTGTCCTTGCTGCAGCTGGTGCTAACTTTCCCCAGTCACGGAAGCGAAAGTGCGTGCTGACTTCTCTCTTCAGGATGTTAGCAATACGGGTGTCCAGGGAAGGCACGACGCCGGCTTCACCCCTCCACACGGCACACCGGACCTGCATCCCTCCTCACCCTCACTTCACCTGGAGGCTCCGGTTTGTCCTTACGCCGGGCACTTGGTGCCTGGTCTGATGAAGACCTTTGTGCTCCATTGGGGTGGTTACTTTTCCCTCATAACAGCAGAGGCCTGAGAAAACCAGCTTACTGCATGAAACTCACGGGTGGCTCCCAGTTTTGGTTCATGCTGTTGCGTTTGGACCTGGGGTGGGGCTGTACCGTGGCACAAGTGTGTGGCAGAGTCCAGCTGCTTCCTTCACAGCCAGAAAGGCAAAAAGAGAGGGAGAGAGAGAGAAAGAGAGAGAGAGAGAAAGAGAGAGAGAAAGAATTGCAGCCCCAAGGGGCCTTTTAGGCCCCGCTCTCCAATGACCTAAAGCTCACCCACTAAGCCCCACCTCTTAAAGGGCCTTCCACCTCCTAATAGTCCCATGGGACAAGGACCACACCTTTGGCACACGGGCCTGCGAGGGACACGTGGAGCTCAGTGATCGCAGTCACCAGCCACCAGCCACCAGAGAGTATGTCAGCACCCACCCTACTCTGGGACCAATCTCAGGGTGAGGGCAGGGATGGGTCCCTCCTCCACCTCCCCAGCGGAGGCCGTGCAGTAGGCACTCAACAAACACTTGCTAAATAAATGAACGAAGGAGCAAGGGGATGGGTGAACACAGCAAACGCAGAGAGCAGTAACCCCGGGGGACTTTCCCTGCCTGCCGCAGGAGGATGCGGCTTTCCGAGGTGTCCTGACCCTCTGTTCTCACCTGTGAGTGGAGGGTGATAGTAGGAAGAAATTGAGATCAGGCTCTGCTGCTGCAGGCTCGTGGTAAGGCAGAAACATGGCAGAAAGCATGGTGGAGAAAAGCTGATAACCTCTTGGCAGCCAAGAAAGAGAGAGAGGGGGAGAAACAGAGAGGAAGGGCCTGGGGGTCAGACGCAGTTCCCAAGGTCACACCATACCACTTCCTGTCTCCAGCATCCCCCATAATGCCATTGCCTTCTGATCGCACAGGTGGATTGATCCTTCCTGACTCACTCACCTCCCCAAAGCCCATTAGCAACAAAGCCTTCAACACCGTGAGCCGTTTGTAGGGAGCTGAGCTGGATCTCAACCACCACACACATCCTACAGTCCACTCGGCACTACCGTTGTTGATATCAAGAGATAGTGGATTTTCTCCCGATACAGGGTTGTGAACTTTAACCTCTGAAGAGATGTATCGCATCTGTGTAGGTGAGTCCAGCTGGGGCTCCTAGGCAGAGCCCACAGCCAGAGGGGGCCCTGAGCCCTTGGGCGCCTGACCACAGGGGCAGCAAGTCACTGAAGCTGCTTCTCCAACCCGTGCCCTGGTCTCCTGGGGCCAGGCTTGGGTCACCTGCCAGGAGGGTGGTGGGGACCAGCCGTATCTCTTTGAGGGACGCTGAGGCACTCTCTCTGCCTCCTGTGCCCCGCTGTGCGAGCAGCCTCCACCCCAGGCCAGGGGGTATTTTTAGCTTGCAGGCGCCCTGCTCAGACTGTACTCTGACCATATTTAGCAATCTCCGGAGCCTCTGCTGGAAAGCACAGTGGAAGAAGAGGCCTCGAGCTGCCGGTGGTTCTGCAGCGGCCTCTCAGCTGCTCAGGGCCAGCACTGACTGGTGGGGAAGTCCAGGGGTTTGTGCAGTGAGAAAAGCAAGGTGCAGAGTCACGTGTGACCGGAGTCACTTTTAAGAAAAGCAAAGCCCCCACCTGGGGCGGGAGAGGGATGGGACACACTGCCAACAATGGGGCAAGGGCGGAGGGCAGATGGGAGGGGCCTGGGGGCTGGTTTACTTCCTCTTCATGCAAATTTTATATTTAGTTTCCTTTGTTAAAACAAGTTCTTATGAGTGCTGCATTTCAAAAACCTTACACTTCAGAGGTATATCCCAAGATTCAAAAGTTTCAAAGCCAATGCTTACGTGGGATTTCACAGTTGACCAAATTATCGGAGGCTGTGGGTGGCTCCCGGTTGCTCCGGCTGGCCAGATACATCCCTTCCCACATTGGTCCACTGGAGGCTGACTCCGCCCCCAGCTCCTGGTCCAGCACATGGGTGGAGCCAGAAGCCAGCTGTCTCCTGCGGCCCCCAGGGATACCAGTGCTCTTGGGCTGGGTGGCTGCCTCTGTGTCACTACAAGAGAGCCAGCCAAGGCTGGGGTGACTGGAGAGCTCAGCCAGAGAGGTGGGGACAGTGCGGGCACCATGGACACCAGGCATGGTCAGGACCAGCCTTAGGCATCTGAGAATCTACTGGGGAACTTTCTGTCCTTGGTGGCCTGAGCCAGAGAGGTCTCTGCAGGCACTGGCGGCAGGGCTGTGTGGCAGTGGCCTGCAGCCCACAGAAGCTGATGGCTATGTTGCTGGAATTGTGCCACAATGTGGCCTGTATCAGAGTCCAGCTGTATAAACTCACAACTAAATGAATGATATCAGTAACAAAAAGAAAGTTATTATAGAATGCTTTACTGTCCTCCACGTTTCTCAGGTCACCCGCCTGTGAGCAAGAGTAGAAAATTATAGTCCCGACCTGTGTTAGGGATGGGCTGTGATACCTATGAGATGGTCTCACGTAACCATTATTACCTTTGAAGCTTTTTCATCTTGGAATATTTCAGAGCCTTTGATGCTTACGGTTTTGAAATTGCAGCAGTCATATGTACTTGTTTGAACAAGGCAAGCCAAAAATAAGCCATTCTGCCTTTCAAATTGAGGCTCTTGGGCATTTGCCATGGCGATAGAAGCTTACAGAGCCAGTACGCGAAGTTACTGGCTATCCCGATGCTGCCCAGGGACGTGGCAGCAGTGTATGTATGCACAGGCTGTGCGGTTCACAGAGGATTATGACAGTACCCTTGCCTATGTGACAAGTGCCTGTCCTAAGTGGCCCTCACCCTCCGGTCCTGAGTAAGGTATGGTTCAAAGATGTGAAGAGACAATTCACTAAAAAGCGACATACCAATGGCAGAGCAGCCTGTGGAAAGATTTTCAAACTTACCAATTGTTGGCGACACGCAGATGAAAATGACAACGGGGTATGTGTCATTACTGGTATCAGGATGGCTGACTCCAGAAGCCAAGAGTGAACGCTGACTGGACTGACTCACAGTGAGTTGCAAGCCGCCCCCCACCCCCCGTGCTGCTGGGGACATACAGAATGGCGCCTTCACTCTGAAAACAGCTTGGCAGTTCCTTAAGTTAAACATACCACTACCTTGTGACCCAGAAACCCTGCCCTTCTGGATCTGGTCAACAGAAAACAAAGACTGTGTTTTCATAAAACCCGTACGCAAGGGTTTATAATGGTTAATCCATGAATCCTCCAGTTGGAACTGGCTTCCCCAGCTGATGGCATGGTTTAGGACTGAACACTCACTCCCCAGATGCACACTTGGTAAAGGCGTGGTCTCCGGGATGGGGCTGCCAGGGGTGGAGTGCTCTTTGGGTGATGGAGGCCGAGGGAGGCCTGGGGACTTGGGGGCGTGGCCTTGAAGGGGCCGGCCCCCGCCCCTCCTCGCTCTGATTGGCGGTTCCCTCAGGTGAATGCTTGTTGTTCACCCCTGCCTGGACCCATTACCAGCCCACTCAGCAGGGCCAAGTGGCTGCGGACTGAAATGCCTGGAACTGCCAGCCAAACAAACTTTTGCTTCTTTTAAACAGATCTTCTTGGGCATTTGTCACAGTGGTGGGAAGCTGGCACAGCTGGTGCTCGCTCGGAGGAGTGAGGTGAGGGCACTCTGCCCGCTGGAATAGTACTAAGCAATATGAAGAGAGGATCGAGAGAGTCCCATCTCAATGGCGGAGCAGCAGTCCTGACCTGCGTTGGGTATAGGCTGTGTTACCACCAGATGGTCTCTCATGTAAACATTACCTTTGAAGCTTTTTCATCTTGGAATATTTTAGGGCCAGAGGGCAAGAGTGACTCGAAGTCCTTCCACCAAGTGATGCCACTCACATGCACATGGTGTGAATCTCTCTGAACGACCTTCTACAACAGGTGAAGCTACAGGACAGCTGCTTGTCGCTGGGTGTCAGGCTCTGGGAATGGGGCTCCAGCTAGAGAGCACCACTGCACGACTTGTGGGGGGACAGATGTGGCCTCCTTATAGAGTACAATGGGGTGCATGGCTTTTCACTTGTCAGAACTCAAGACACATACAAGCGGAAACTACGAAGGTATTCCTAAATAAATGGTAAGCTCTTTTAAGGTTAAAAAGTTTAAAAACATATAAGAAAAACTACATTGTTGGAAAAATCACTAAGCCTTTCAGGGGTCACACCAGACCACTCGGGCTCAGCTGGTGACGTCTTCCTGACCACTGCTCAGAGTGCCAGCTTGGTGGTACAGGGTGGGCCCCGGTGGGCTGCAGGCCAGTGGCACCCAGGCTCGGGCCGGCAGTGTGCTTGCTCTGCCTGGGGCTCTGCATTGGTTTTCTATCTCTGGAGCAGCTGTATTCAAATCCTTCCATGCCCAGAGCGAGTCTGTGCGTGCCTCTGACAAGATCCCAATATTTTTCTGCTTAAGACAAATTATTTAACTAACAAAATGGTCATTGATGTCCGGTAGAAAAGTCCTTCAGTATCCGCAGGTCATCACCTTGGTGTAGATGAGACGCTTTGCTCCTGGGGAGAGCAGTTCTCAGGCTGTGACCCAGGAGCACCTTCTGCCAGGTGTGTGTCAGCTTTCAAATAGTGGCTAAGCGAAGGGGCTCCCGGGAAACACGGAGAAAAACACCAGCTTTTTCTATGGAATACAGTGACTGACGCTGATTGATTTCTTAGTTCATTCATTACCCAGAATTTTTTTGGGGGTGGCTGGCAGTTGAACCCACACTTCTGCCCCTAAGCTACTACTGTTAATAGTTCAAGACATAGGGTATAATTATAGTGACGGTGAGGATCAGTGATCTTTGGACCCATATGCAAACTGTCACCTCCACTAACGGGAAATGGCTTCAACAGCAATGAACCCTTTGCACTCAGTCTGTGGCTCCTCAGCGGAGCGCTGCACTCAGACTGCATGTGGTCTGCTTCTACATGACCCTACTTGGTAGGGATGCTCCTGCTGCTAGACTCTGTTACAGTTTTATACGACATGTTTTTGCCTGGAAAAGCACAGTGAGCATCAATCCCATACCATGCTTTCTCTGCATTGCACAGAAGTATAAGCATGTCTAGTCTTTGAAACCAGAAACTGTGTGTTACTTTAGAAGATAAGGATCATACTTTAGGAGCAGGATCATAATCACAACTGTGCGTTGGGCAGGAACTACAGATGGTGGCAGCCTGCAACAGGCTGCCCTTGCAATCTGTCTGCTACACCCAATCAAAAATAAGCAGCAGTGAAAGAATGGGAAAATGTGGAAATACCCTACTCGCTAAGCCACATGCTCTTAGGCTCACACTGAACACGTGTAAGGAGGAAGCACGATATCCATTGTATCAGTCAGCTTTTCTGTCACTGGCACATAATATCTGACACCCCTGTTTAAAGGAGGAGAGGTTTACTCTGGCTCACAGTTTCAAGGGGCTGAGTCCATGGCCAGCTCTCGGATAGGAGCATCATGGAGGAAGGGAGTGGCAAGGCTAAGATGCTTAGTTCATGGTGGCTGGAAAGCCGAGCAGGGGATATGACAGAGAGGAGGCAAGGACTAGACAGTGACTCCAAACCCCCAGTGCCATGTCCCACCTGGACACCCCTAGGAATCTGCTCTCTCTTTTCCCAATCAAGCTGACACTCCATCCTCTCCCCACACTCATCAATAACTGATAGTTACACTATCATCACAGAGGCTCTTCAGAAGGTTCATGAGTGGTTATCAGAAAGAACTGCACATTGATGCTGGACACAGTACCTGGGAAATGAGAAATTCTTGCAGTTTCAGAGCCAGGCTGTCAAATGGGACACAGTCACTTCCACTCCACCAGGGAGATGCCCACCGCCTGCAGCCTTGCCAGGGATTGCTCAGGGACAGGGTGTGCCATGCATCAACCAGGTCCCAGGTTTGTTTAAACACATTCTTTATATAGTAAAACTGGTGCCAAGCAATGTAATTTAAACGCTCCCCACAAAACAGCCAGTGCAATGGGCAAGAGGTATGTATTCCAGAGTGCATCCCTGTGCGATATCAAAACTGTCTGGAGGTATCTCCTCCAGGCATCCCAAGACAGAGGGCCAGCCAGCACCCCACTTCCAGACTTGTCAAGACCCTGTCGCTTGTCAACTGTGCTTGCAAGAAATCCCCATTACTAAAGAAGACCAACTACATTTCAGTTCTCTGTAGCTGTAGCCTGGCTTTCTTAATACAGTCTGGAGTGGAGAACCTGTCCCAATGTTGGTAAAGAAACATCTGCCCTCTTGTGGGCACTGTGGGCAGTGCGGGCACTGCTCTCACTAGCATCCAGGCAGAGCTCAGAGCAAGGTGGGAATTGGGTTACTGGCTCAGGTTTTGGTGGGTACTCAGAGCATGACAGCATTGACACCAACCGCTCCAGCTAGATTTTGTTCCATTTAATCTCTGGTTATGTTATGTATGTAAAATGTATGCTTTCCAAAGTTTGTAAAAGTTTTTTTTTTTCAGTGCTGAGGATTGAACCCAGTGGCTTCTCTGAGCTATATCCCTTGCCCATTTTAAAATCTATTTATCAGAGACTTTTATTTAACTTCATGTATGACTCTGGAAGATTCATGCATGTACGTACATCAATCATTTCTCAGTCGTTACCCCACTAACCCCACAGCCCCCCATGCCACTGTTTTGGTTTCCTTGTACATACTGTGCATGGTGACACCCCTCCCCCACCCCACCCTCATACTCTTTCCTGACTCTTCCTCCTGTCCAGTGAGTCTCGCTTCTACTTTCCCATCAGCCTTTAGGTTCCACCAGTCAAGGACGGCCATGTGACTGTTCTCGGGTCAGACTGAGTTTGCTCATGTGACATCTCCAGCTTTTGTTTTATTTTGTGTAACTATGGCACATTCTCCTTATGCATTCACTTGTTTCCTTGTACATTTACTTAGGCTAGTGTCATGTCTTGCTCTACACTTTTTATTTTATTTATTTATTTATTTATTTATTTTTTAGGTTTTTTGAGACAGGGTCTCGCCCCGTGGTTCAGGCTGGCCCTGAGCTCAGCCTCAAACTCACATCACAGCAATCCTCCTGCCTCTGCCTCCCGAGTGCTGGGATGACAGGCGTGAGCCACCACCCCCGGCACTGTGGTATGTGGTACTGGTTGCTGCTGGGTGTGGGTCTTCACACCCAGTATTGTTATGTGGTTACCGGGGAATCGAACCCGGGCCCTTGCGCTTGCAAGACAGGCGCCGGAACCACTGAGCTAACTCCCCGGCCCCCCTTTTTATTTTTTGAGACAGGGTCTAAGTTGCTAAGTTGCCTAGGCTGGGATCTTTTTGCTTCAGCCTCCCAGAGTGCTGGAATTATAGGCATGCTTCTCTATGCTTAACTCTTATAAGGAATTTTTGGAGTTTTTTGTTTGTTTGTTTGTTTGTTTTCAGTACTGGGGATCGAACTCGAGCCTCATGCTTCCAAGACAGGTATACCTATCTTACCTCTTGAGCTAAATGCTCAGCTTCTATATGGAATTTTTACTGGTGTTTAGATACCAACTGGGCTTGCATTTGAAAAACATGTTTCTCACACTGTCTTTTCTCAAGTTTTTAAAGATGTTCTTTAGTGCTGTAAACCACACACCCCATAAGATCCATCTCTGCCATTTCCAAGCAGGCAACTCAGTGATTATCCACAGGGTCATTGCTACTCATTCCTCCTTGCTGAGACATGATACTGACACCCAGACCCTAAAGCAGGAGAGGTTTGTCTTGGCTCACAGTCTGCAGAGGTTTCAGTCTGCTGTGGGGCGCTACAGCAGGGCACTGCAGAGAGGCACGGCAGATGCTGCTCAGGGCAGACATGGAGAGCATCGAGGGCTGGTGACTCAGGGGGTCCCGGGAAAGAGTCAGCTCCAGTGACTGCCTCTTCCAACAGACCCCAACTCCACCAGCAAGGGGCTCACTCACCTGCCATGGTCCAATCGCCAGACCTCACCTTTGAGACCATCTTGGGAGGACTGCAGATGTCAACCCAGAGAAGCTGTGATCCCCATCTACCTCCCAAAACCCTTTTAGTCTTCCTGTCCTTTTTTTTTTTGAGACAGGGTTTCACTTTGTAGTTCAGGCTGGCCCTGAACTCATTGTGTAGCCTGGGTGAGCCTTGAACTCACAGCGATCCTACTTCTGTCTACCAAGTACTGAGATTACAGGTCTGAGTCACCACGCCCGGCACTGTGGTATGTGGTACTGATTACTGGTCGGTAAGAGTCACCAAGCCCAGCATTGTTGTATGTGGTTACCAGGGATCGAACCCTGGCCCTTGCACTTGCAAAGGCACCAGAACTACTGAGCTAAATCCCTGGCCGGCCCTCTATTTTAAATTTCTAAAGAACTATCATGCTGCTTTTTCCTGGACCTGTTCTGAGTTCCATTTTCTACCTCCTCACCAGGCAGAGAGGGCATTTAAAGACCAGCATTCCTGTAGAACAAAGGCAGCAGTCTGAAGGTATTTCATTTTATTGAGTTATGCAAAACATCTTTAAATAACAGTTAAAAAAGAAACTATCACAAAACATAAGTCACACACAACAATATCATATATCAAACAGCAGAATTTAAGTCTTGTGGTAGGAAGTGAATTAATTTGGGGCACAGAAAGAATACACAAAGCCCTTTCTGCTCGGAATTTATTTCTACATGTTCACACCATGCGGGGATTCTGAACTTTGGGATAGTTTTAATGAGAGGCCAACATCTGAAGGATCTGAATATAGGGTGATTTTGAAAGACAGGGGTGTGGGAAGGTTTATAGCAAAGGTGCTGTAAACAGAGGACACCCTGGCTCCGGAGCAAGACAAGCCTGGCTAATCTCAGGCGCCCGCTCGAGGCCTGCACTGTGGAGGGCAGATAGCTCCCTCGGGCGATGGCACCATTCCTGGACTTGGTGCCCAGTACAGACTTCACTGGGGACATGCTTTTTATATTAAAAATATTAAGTGTTAATAAATTTTATGTTAAAAATATTAAAGAGGTAATTTTAGCAAAATAAGATGATTACAAACTGGAATAGTAATAAAAAATAGAGTATAATCAGGGCAATTATCTGCTAAAAACACAATTAAAAGTGAGTACAGCATCCAAGTTGAACCTAGCTCTGGTATCACAGTAAAAACATGTAACCATTACTTTGTGGTCTAATTTAATTTTTCACTTTTACTCCTTAAAATAATATTAGAATCATTTGAATGTAGAACTAATTAAAAGCATTATGGCGGCTTTAAATTTAATGGAGAATTCATTTGGAAAAGGTTGTAAAATTAGTCTTTTAATGTATAAAACTCATAATATTAGAAATATCACAAGTATGTTTAGTTCAAATTAAAAATTTTGCATTTCTGGCTTTCTGCTGAAGCATAGCCAGTTTTATCTGCTATCGAAATAATTATTATCCAAAATGACTGACATTCATTGGGGCTACCTGGGCAGTATTAAGAGAATGAATTCATAGGGGTGAGGTATTATCCTGTATCAAGGTTCAAGTTTTTCTACCACATCTGCTATTTTTTGAAACCTCTAGTCTCAAATGGGGAAATGATTCTACACACTACTACAAACTTTGGGAAAACTGTGACTATCACTCATGAACCTGTGTCAGAAACGTTAAAACTTTTAACTTGTTTGAAGGATTAAAGACTACAGAAACACAGCCCTATCACTCAATCATTTTGCTGAAGATCATCTCACAAGTCAAGTCTTCTTCCAGGGCCAGACTTCCGGCAGAGGCTTCTCTGCGGGAGACGGCAGCCGCCTTTCCCTGGAGCTGTCCTTCCTCCGTGGTGACTTCTTGGAGAAAAGACACAAAAGGAGCAAATTTAGAGGAAAGGTAAAGAAAAACAAAATGAAGCCAAGGCGTCCCTGTCAGTGCACATTGGGTGCTGAACACAAGAGAGCTTCCCTAGCCTTGAGAAGCCAGAAGCGCCCCCTGCAGCTGTGACCACCGCATCTGTCCCCAGACAGTGCCACTTGCGTGTGATAGTGGCTTCCAGCCACAAAGCACTGCCTGAGTGAGATGAAGTCTCTGAACCCACGTGGTGGCTGAGCCACTCCTCGGTCTTACTTCGGTACCCAGAGGGCACCGGGCAGAAAAGAAGCTGTCCACCCGAATGGCACCTGTGCCTTCAACACAAATCGAGCAACTCCTCTGGGTAGAGTGTCCCCCAAGGCACACACTGAGCTGGCGGCCACCTGCTCAGTGCTGCAGCTCACCATGCAAGTCAGTGCAGTGTGCAGATTTAAAAATGGACACGGTACCGCCCGCACCAGCCTCCACTCATTTTCCAAAGCACTTTTTCTGAAACTGGGGAATCATACTTGAGAATACGTCACTCCGGGGAGCTCAAAGTGGCCGGAAGAAGCTCTGCCTGAGCTTTTGTAAGGGTCAGACCGCGGCCTGCGGGGTAGTAACTGGTAGAGCTCTGTTACAGGACTAGTGGGGGACAGGTGCAGAGGAGAGAGGGCAAAGTTCTGGATCGCTGAGGTCATGAAGACCCTGACCTGCAGTACACAGTGTGTCTTGTGACACACTGGCCATGCTCCTTGCTGAATACACATGTTGCCTGGGACACAGTGGAGGTCAAGTGAACAGGAGAAAGTTTTCATAGTCCAGGCTCTGCTGCATGCCTGTCCTTCCAGGATGTGATGGCTCCGAGCCAGCAGCACGCTGGGCGTCAGTACAACCTGGCCCGAGTGATGTTCCCAGGGCCAGGCTGAGTAAGAAGTGCAAAGGGCCCTGGAGCTGAGGACTGCTCCCCCTGGGAACCCCTGGTCTCTTCTGGTCACCCTGCTGGGTGTGTGGGACTCCGCGAGGGCAGGAGCTCCATGCACTGGTGGCAGGAGGGAGAGACCTACTATGCACAGGTGCTGGGTTCAATTCAAGCCTCAGACAAAAGATGTCTAGAGTGTCTGGAATGTTGTGAGACCAGTCTGAGGAGGAGGAGGGACTCGTTCAATTGCAATGGAAACATTCAGGGTGCCGCCCTCCGTCTAAGCTTCAAGTCCAGGGTAGGAAAGGGCAACACCGAGAATAACTGCAGGCCAAGGGTGGCGGCCTCAAGGGCTGTGCTTTTGCTGTGAGCTGCTCTGGTTCCCAGGTGTTTAAAACACAGGAGAGGGTGTGGCCCTGGGCACCTGGGACACAGCCCAGCCAACCTTGCCGGTCTCAGGCTCACCTGAGCGCTCACACCGCTGCCTGAGGCCAAGAGGACAAACACTCATGCCCGTTCGCAGGACTGCAGCCCCTAAAGGGTCCCGCCTCATTCAGCCCCTTGACCTGCAGGGGGTGATTACGTGGAAAAAGCGTCTCTGCAGACAGGATGACGCAGCAGACCTTGGGGTGAGGCCGTCGTGGACTTCCCACACAGGCCCTCCATCTGAAGACTGGTGCTTCATGGGCGGAGACACAGACACTCCAGCCATGTGAGGAGGGGGCAGAGGTCACCGTGAACAGGCCACCCAGGAGACAGCGGAGGCCCCTTGGGGCCAGGAAGAACCCCAGGCAGCAGCCCGAGAGGGAGGAGCCACTGAGCCGATGTAGGAGCGGCCTGGGTAGATCACAGGAGCTCGAGGTCCGTCTGTCTGCAGCAGCATGTGCAGGGCCTCGCGGGGGGGCAGCACAGGCCCGCATGTCACCCCCACAGGACTACCACGCTCCAGGGTTCACACTAACTTCCCCTTCCACCCCACTGTGACCCCAAGAGGGCGACGAGGAGCAGCCACTCTGTCCTCAGGGCTCCAACCCACACAGCAGCTTCCCCAGGGTGGGCCCGGGTGCCGCCCACTGCCAGGGACTAGGTTTCTAGCCCTGGCCTCTCCCACTAGCTCAGTGTCCAGCAAAATCTACAACCATTAAACCCTGTCAAAGAAATCTGTGAAAATGCCGTACCATGGCCGTTCTCTCCTGCGTCTGCGTCTCCCGGGGCTTCCTGCGCTCTCTTCATGCATCTTCCTTTCCCCGCAGTAGCCGCTGTCCCCTGCGCCGCGGAGGTACACTTCTCCCAGTGTCTCTTCATGCTGCTCTGTGGGGTGAAGGACACGGTGAGCACCTGCCGGATTCTTGTTCGACAAAGACGACATTTTCACAGGGACCCTTCCCACCACGTTCAAATCTAGCCGAGAGCTGCTTGTTTATTCTGAATAACAGAAATCTGTGAGAATGCCAGTCGTCTTTCTAGCAAGCTCCTACTCTCCCATGTGGAAACTACCGTGAAAGCAGAAGCCTGGTGTTTCGGTCGGTACTGTGGCCCTACAATGTGGCGTGGATCGGACCGTCCATCCTGTAGGCTCTCCGAGCGTTTGGGCCTGAGGACGCAGATGGCCACTTTTACACTGTACACAACATTTGGAATTTGGACACCGCAGATCTCCAAGTCACGCCTGTCAGTGACATCTTATCAATGAACACTTAGGATCATTTAAAATCTGAGGAAATTGTCACTATTTCTGAAGTTCATGTGGACGTGAGAACACAGATGTGCATGTCTGAATGCACCGATTACACCCGGCACCCACTTTGCGGCTCTCTGACTTTGCCCTGTGCTTGGCAGGACTGTCCCGTTTCATGGACACAGGGATTCCTGGGGACCAGAGAAGCCACTGGTTACCTAAACTCCCACCATGCTACAGGGTGGGCAGGGTGGCCAGAGGGCCCACCGGGCCTTCCAGTCCCCTAGGAGCAAGCCGGCCAGTCCACCGTGGAAACAGAAGCCTGCTGTTTCGGTCAGTTCTGTAGCCCTAGTTGGTCTTTGGGAGCTATAGATGGGCGTGGTCTCTGGGTCCCCCGGTGACTCCGAGGTTAAATCTTTTGAAAAATCCACTGCTCTCCAATATGTCTTCACTAGATGAATTCTTCGTGGCACACAAGGCCTCACCCCCTGCGCCCCCAGCTCCTGTCTCCCACAACCACTAACTCTTCCACACTCTGCATATGCATTTCCCCAGGGACCAAGCACTGCGAGTTATCCTCTGCAGTACCTCCTGATTTCTCTGGCTTCTTAGAAGAAATGTCTATATAGATATCTTTAATTGGGTCTTGCTCATTTTAATTGGGTGATTGTCTCACTCTTCTTGAGCTGTGAGAGCTCTTCATACATTCCAGATATGCCGGAACTGCTTGGGGCATACATTCCAGATATAATAGTCTCTAAGACAGAAACAAACAGGCACTTGGCAGGGCTGGACCCCAAGGGCTTCTGTGCAGAGAATGAGAACACTTCCCCTGTGTGGCTGGAGGTGCCTCTGAAGGCCAGGCCTCGAGGTTAAAGTCCCAAAGGCCAGACTTGCACATAAATGGAAATTTGAGATTATACTGTAACCAGCACCAGCCAATCCATCACATCCAGGCAAACATCACCTGTCCAGGTGCATCCAGACCTACCCATCCCCACAGTGCCTTTGTTCCAAGCATGCACCCTTGCTACATAACCTGCTTCCCTATTGGATCACAACTAGCTGAGCAGCTATCCTTGTAATCTTATTGGTTGATTATCGTTGGACCCACCTTGTACCCTCCCTTGTGCTTCTGTGGTTTTGCTCTAGGAAACAATGTTAGACAGATGACCTCGATGGCAACCCAGCTCCAGGTCCCTGCCTGGCTCTCCGGACCTATCTCTCTCAATAAATCTTTCCTGCTCTACTGTTCTCCACGGTTCCTTAGAAGTCATTCTTCAAATTGACTTCAAGTTCAAGGAGGGACATGAACTCACTGTATCTGACATCTCGAGGGTTAGGAGTGACACTTTCCCCTAGATCACGCTTTCTTGAATGGGTGAAAAAGTTTCAAGACTGTCTGTCCCGAGGCACAGTCGGATACTGACTCAGAATTCGCTTTCTAAAGGGCGGTGTCCACTTGGAAACTGTCCTCTTAGGTGACGCCAGCTTGCCACGCAGCCTCTGCCTCCCTGCTGCCACTTCGATATGAAAGTTTTCGTGAAGGTTAACATTCCAAAGCTCTCCCACTACCCACAAAAACACAAAGAAAAAAAGTTCCTTTTTTTTTTCTAAGAGAAAAATTTCTCTTGTAAAAACAGTGAATTCCAGATAGTTCAAAACTTCAAAAAATTGTTCCAGAGCACCTAGTGTCTGAATGGTTTTACAATATCCACAAACTCGGTGACATTCTTGCCTTCAAAAAGGATTTCGCTCCCCTTGGGAGTGGGTGTTGGCCTCGGGATTCGTTTCCAATCAGTCCAGGCTAACAATGTACCACTTTTATTTTATTTTTATTTTTATTTTTTTATTTTTTTTTT
>PVIR01020421.1:0-30492 GCA_004026965.1 Petromus typicus
AAATAATGGCCTCCATTGCTGTTGACATTGCGTGGATCTACTTCATTCTCCCTTTCTCAGCAGAAGGCAGCCAAAGTGAGGAGCGGACGCCAGTCAGTCATCAGAGAGCCGTCAGCCTCCTCAGCACAGCCTGAGGGCGACGCCCGCAGCCCAGCGAGCGCAGCCTGGCGGCCCCTGGGCCAGGCCTTCCGCTGGCTGCAGGACAGAGTCCTCTCCATGCGCCGCAGAAGACGGGACCCTCCGCGGGCTCCAAAGAGAAATCGAGGCCTCAGAGGCAAGAAGGTCTAGCCCGAAGGATGCCTCCAACAGCTGGAGCAGCCCCACATCCCCATGTTCTCCTGCTATCTGCTACCCCATAACCCAACATATCAGTACTCCATTGCTCCCCAACAAAGCAAACGTTCTTGTTAACTGTGTCTGCCTCTCTGGAAAGTCGCCTCCACTCAGGCTCAAAGTGTACAACTTGCCCAGGGGACTGCGGTTCCCTCTCAGGAAATGTTAGGAGGTGTGAAAGGTGCTAAAGGGAAGCCGTTCTCTTGCCCTCTCACTGTTCTCACTGCATTTTACCCTGTTCGGAGGTGGACCTCTCCCGTCGGACCTCACTTCCCACGTCCAGACAATACCAACACGACCCATGAGATCGCACCAGGACGGGATGGTGGGGGGCCCCCCTCTGGACCTGAGGAGGGGCCAGCGCAGGGAGGGTCCCTCAGGAGCTCACGTCACTTCCTCACACTCCCAAAGCCAGATGCCACTCCTCATGCCCCCGCAGGACCATGCTGGCCTAGGACTCGGGCTTTCTCTCCTGGTCCAGCATGCTGGTGGGTTTGAGCATGATGGCTGTAAAAAGTGGTCTATTTGGGATGAAAGCAAAGGCTGGGAATCACCCCAGTTCTGCAGCTTTGCTTTCCTCAATCTCAAGATGGGGGAGTTGGAGATGTACAGTGCACAGGGTGCTGTGAGAGCTCAGGAGATAATCACCTTGTCCACAGTAGTGTCCTTGATGCCATTCATCATAGTCTTAAGGATCTGCCTGGGTTGGGCCAGGGATATAGCTCAGTGGTTCCGGCACCTGTCTTCCAAGCACAAGAGCCCGGGTTCGATCCCCAGTAACCACATAACAATACTGGGCATGGAGACTCACGCTAGCAGCCATCAGCACCACATACCACAGTGCTGGGCGTGGTGGCTCACGCCTGTAATCCCAGCACTTGGGAGGCAGAGGCAGGAGGATTGCTGTGATGTGAGTTGGAGGCTAAGCACAGGGCCAGCCTGAACCATAAAGCGAGACCCTGTCTCAAAAAACCTTTAAAAAAAAAAGGGGGGATCTGCCTGGGGACCTGACTCAAGGGCCGTGTTAGACAGTATGTGTCAGTCTCACTGAATCCCTTCCTACAGTGAAGCCATCCATGGCTACCAAAGCTAAGGACTCGCGCAGATCTTACTTAACCAGTCCACCACACTCTGCTTTATCACTGGAACTGTTCCCAAGGCCAACTTCTCTGAGGAAGGCTGTCCTTCCCCACTGGCTCTGACTCCCACGGCCCCTGTCCTCAGCTCCCTCCCAGGACCCTGCTCACTCACTCACCACAGGTTCCAGCAGGAGAGCCCAGCCTCCAGCTCCCCACCAGCTGTGAGTCCTCCAGAGTTCGCAGGAAGAGCACACCGGTCCTCACCTCCACTGTGCTCCTCTGTTCCATGTCAGCGCCCTCTCCTTCCTTCTCCCCGGCCACCTCCTGCCACAATATGTAGCACCAGGACTGCCTAGTCTGCGCCATCTTGGCCGAGAGGAGAGAGAGGATGGAGGCGCTGGCTCAGGGGACTTCTTAGGAGATAAAGCCATGGAGACACGTGCTTAACAGGGCCAACATGCTCACCAATGGACCAATGCTTCTCCTGATAGATAAGCTAAAGTAGTGAGAATTGACAAAATACATTTACATGTGAGAAATGCTCATAAATGTCTTTGAAGAACAAATGTGATACTGATAGACTCTTAAAGTATAGGCAAAGACGATACATCTTGGGCTATGGAGTGTATTTACATAAATCTTGATCTAGGTAATCACAGTTTAAATCTCGTCTCTTCCTGTGTCATCAGTGAAGTTACTCCGAGATACAGTCCTGACACAGAATTCTGTACACAGTGAAAGGAAATTTTTCCCCTCAGGAACTCCTTGGGCTCTTCCAGTTAAGACAGACCTCCTGGGACTGGAAAAGCAACTGCTGTCACACTGCTTTGACTTTCCCTCGGCTTGAGGCTGAGGCTGCCCTGGGTGCTACCTCATCGTCTTACACACTGCTGTTTATCTCCACTGCTTTTTTTAGACAGATGTCTTGGTGAGAAAGGACTTGGATGGCAAATAGCTTTTCCTACATGACTAGATTTTTTTAAATAGTAAAATATCTGACCAGATTGTGAAGGGATTACAAAACTCAAATAGTATTTTTCAAATTCTTGTATGTGTTACTGATCTGATCATAATTACAAGGGCTCTTTTAAAAATCTTCTACAAAGAATTTAACACATGGATACAGAGGGAAAACCTATATAATGAGGTTTTCTTAAAACACACAGCTCTTCTATTTACAAAACAAATTTAAAGAACAAGCACTTCATGTTTTAATGGGATTATTTCTTGTGTTTCAAGGTCAGACTTTCTACTGCTTAAGGAACTGTACTTGAAACAGAGGTAGCGTTTAAGTGCCAGGTAGCAATAAAGTCATTTTATCCAAGGTATCAGTTTATATCTTGGCCTGTGACAGGTCTCTGAGCCAGAGCCCCGCCCAGGCTGAAGGGAACCCCTCAGGCAGATTTGCACCCTGTACCCTAAGGAGCACAGTTTTAAGAGAGCCAGCAGCTGCCCTGCTCACCTGCACCTACAAGAGAGCTGACTATGAAAAACTAGAGACTTGCTGCTCCTGCCACCCTGCTGCTCTCACCCCTGCCTATTCATCAGCATCCTCAGGCTCATCATGCAGGGACCCCAAAAATTTCTACCCTCTTGCCCAATGTCCCCTCTGCAACCTGAACCCCTCCATGTCAGCTGCACGCACCCTCTTCTCACAGCCAGGAGTTGTCACTCTTGGCTTGTCTGTACTCAGACTACAATGAAGTCCCTGCTCGTTGCTTAGAGTTTGCCCTGCCCGGTGGCCTCCATCATGCTCAGTTTACCTTTACACCTAAATGAACCACTTTTATGTTAGGTTTTTATAGTGTACTGAATAGCCTATGCATTTGAAACTGGAGATGCATGTCCATCTGAGGAGTAAATGTGCTGTGAGCTTGAGATTTGTCTAAATATACTGACAAGTTTAACACACAGTTAATATATGCGCAGTAAGCAAAACGTGTTCATTCATACAGCATGCGATGTGTGGACAGCTATGTGTCGACATAACTTCAGGCATTTGTACTTGCTACTATTAAGCAGCAACCCATCATTTGCCCAGTCCTGCTACTTAAAACCTGGCCTGCATCTGGCCTCAGTAGCCCTTACAGTCACACCTCCCCTTGAAAGGAGAAGCTACATCACTGTGCATGGACCTCTGTGCTGCAGTGGAGCTAGTTACTGCAGCCTCTTTGTCTGGGAAATGCATTTATGTTCCCAAGAACACAGGGCTTCTAGAAAGTTCGGTCAACCCCTCACTGCACTGAGCATTCCAAAACAAGGTTGTCATAATCATAGCCCTCTTTGGCCTGTGTTAGTCTCTGTACTACAGTGAGGTTTTAAGTATATTTGGGAGAGACAGCAAGGGGGGCTTAAAGGTCCTAATGTGATAATGTCGGTTGTAACTGTTACCCTGGAAATGCTGAGCACAAGGAAGTGACCCAGGGTCTAGTCCACTGTGTGCCCTCTTCACAGTTCTGACCAGTGTAAACCTTCCATCGCTCACCTCTTTGATTCTTCTTTAATGCCCTGCACCCACGGTGGTACGAAGGATCCTACCGTGCTCTGTCAGACCCAGCTTTCTAACAAAAGTAGGTCTATCACTTTGCTCCTTCACCCAGAATTACTGTATTGACTGCTTTTGGTCATTAATTTTCTAGGTTTTCAATTTACATAACAATGAACTAATTCTGAAAGAAAATACACAGACATCCTGACAGAAGATGGACAGGTTTTTTTCCCAGACCAAATAAGAGCAACTGACAGCTCTCCAGTTTAGTCCCCTCCTGACACCCTTTGCATTTGTGATGCAGTGGGCCCTGGACTTAGGCCCAGCCTGACCTGCAAACGACTTCAATTAGCACTGGAAATTTGGTTACAAATTACAAACAAAGTCTTGAGTCCCAATCTGAATACTGGTTGCATGTGCTTCCAGTTGGTCTCAGAAACAGATGTTTTTTTATAAATTAAAAGAAAATCATTTGTTGGTACATTTTAGGCATATACAGTGGTCACACTCATCATAGGGAATTTGCACCTGTATATGGTACCTTTCACCTCCTTCTTCCCATTGCCCACTCCCCCATGCTCCTTCCCCTCCCTATGTACAAAACCTTTGTTTCCATTTTTCTTTCTATTTTCACTTTGTTCCCTTGTCCCTTTCTTCCTTTCTCCTCCCTCCATCCTTGTGTCAGCTTAATATCATAAAAAGTATACCATCCCTAAACCAGTTCTTAATTTGATATCATTTCAAATGTAACCTAATGCAGTTAAACATCTATCTTACACCAAGTACAAATACACATTTCAAATGATTATAACTTAAATGTAAAAACTTTTAAAATTTAGTTCTATAAACACTGTGTATATAAAAAATACCAATAAAGAATTCAGTTCAGGGCTGGGGATTTAGCTCAGTGGTTCTGGTGCCTGTCTTGCAAGCACAAGGGCCCGGGTTCGATCCTCAGTAACCACATAACAATACTGGGCATAGAGACTCATACCCAGCAGCAATCAATACCACATACCACAGTTCCGGGCCTGGTGGTTCATGCCTGTAATCCCAGCACTCGAGAGGTACAGGCAGGAGGACTGCTGTGATGTGAGTTTGAGGCTGAGCACAGGGCCAGCCTGAACTACAAAGGGAGACCCTGTCTCATAAAACCTAAAAAAAAAAAAAAATTCAATTCAGGGCTGGGGATTTAGCTCAGTGGTTCTGGCGCCTGCCTTTCAAGTGCAAGGTCCCAAGTTCAGTCCCCAGTACGACATACCACAATGCTAGGCCTGGTGGCTCATGCCTGTAATCCCAGAACTCAGGAGGCAGAGGCAGGAGGATTACTGTGAGTTCAAGGCTCACCTGGGCCACACAGTGAGCTCAGGGTCAACCTGAACTGCAAAGTGAGACCCTGTCTCAAAAAAATTTTGTTTTGGCAAAGCCAGAAATACATTAAACAAAGATATACAAGTAGCAGTTTTAAAAAAATTGTTGCCTACCATACAATGATTTGTACTTGAAATATATTTTAACATTGATAAAAATGACAACCTAAAGAAAAATGGGCTTATGTTAAGCTACCATGTACACAAATTTTGCATCTCACACTTGCCAGAAGAGTACAAATTCAAATATACATAAAATACTATGCAAAAACCCTATATCTGTGCATATGTGTAGACTGCTCCTTTATTTTGCTAGTGAAGATGCCAAATGTTACAGCATACTTAGAGAACAGTTTGCAGCACAAATTAAATATGTATGCTCTTCACTATCCTTCTAGAAATCAGTCCCAGAGAAATAAGGAGGCTGGACACCCAAAACTTGTATTGTAGCGTTATTTTTGTTAGCATTAAAATGAAAACAAAATGAGTGTAAATGCAAGGAAATGTTTTGAGAAACACGGGATGGAATTGAAAACTGACGGGAAAAGAGAGCTAGGCCATTGGGCTTTTAGTGATTTCTACACATCTTGTTGTTTTTGAGACAGGGGCGTACTCTGTAGTTCAAGCTGACTTTGAACTCACTATGTAATCAAGGATGGCCTCACACTCAGAGCGATCCTGTCTCAGTCACCTGAATGCTGAGATTACAGGTGTGCACCCAACATATTCTGTACATCACTAGTGAAGGAGAAGAACAAGGGTGAAAATTATGTATTGTCCAACATCTAGTGTACATAAAAAACTTAAAAAACCAGGACCCCCAAATTTAAAGAATTTAGGATTAGAATTCACTGACTGCTCTTTTGTATCTGAGCCCAATCTCAAAATTAGCATCTGAGACACACAGACACTTCTCAGAAGAAAAAGTACAAACAGAATATAAATGTACGAAAAGATGTTCAAAATCACTAATTAAAGCAACACTGAGATTCCAGCTCACCCCAGAAAAAAGTGGCTATCAAGAAACCAAATAATTAAAAATAAGCATCAAGATATATCATGCACAAGTAAAAATTCTCAAGGGTGAATGTGAAAATAAGGTATTTAAAAATGTACCAATAAATAATTAAAATATAAATCAAATAATAGCAAATGCTGACAGGGCAATGGGGGAAAAGGAACCCTTCTACATTGGTGGTGGGAATGTAAAGTTGTACAGTTTATACAAAATCACTATGAAATCTCTCAAAAACTGAAACTAGAGGTTCCATCTAACTCATCTGCATGCTTATTAGGTATCCTCCTGAAAGAGTTAAAAGCATCCCGGTGGTGATACACGCAAACCCATGTTTATAGCAGCACAGTTTGCAGTAGGTAAATCTCAGAATCAGCTCATATGACCATCAACAGGTGAATGGATAAAGACATGGTATTTATAGACAATGGAGTACTACTCTGCCACACAAACAATAAGCTTGAGTCATTTTTAGATCAATGATTATACTTCAAAACCATACTCAAGTGAAATAAATTAGACACACAAATTTAAATACTGCATTATTTTTCTGATATGAGGAGCCAAAGGATAGATAAAGGGTAAAATGAAGGCTAGACATCAAGGAATAGGAATAAAATGTTCAAACGGGAAAGGAAACACAAGAAAGGGATGGAACTGGGAAGGAACGGAAAAGGAATTTTAGAAAGAGAATGGAAGAGAAAAATGGAAACAAAGCTTTTGCAAATGGGGAGGAGACAGGTTGAAGGAGAAGAGTGGAAGGGTTGAGGGCAGAGAAATGAGAAAAAATGATAATTAAGACATTATGTACAGGTACAAATCTCCTGGGATGAATATGATTATTATGTGTGACAAATATATACTAATAAAATAAATAAAAAGTCTTACATTATCTAGATTCTTTAAAATCTCCTTTATGTGTATTGATAGGTACATACATGTACAGTATTTAGATCTACATATATAAACCCAGAGAAAAGTAAAAGATATCCACTCCATGGTTAATGAATTACTTAAGAACATATACCAAGAGTGGAAAGCCAAGGAAAAAACAAGCACCAAATGTTTGTTGTATAATATTATCACATTCAAGTATTTAGATAAAATGATGTCTTTAAAAATGAATACAAGTATGCAACATTATTTTTAAGAAACAGGACACCACAATTTAATTTACTCTCTCAGTTAAGAAAAATCTATACCCAGAAATATTTCCTGGACTGTTGGGTATATCAATTCATCTGTTTCTATTATTTCTGTTAAGTATAATTCTCTGATTCTGATTTCACCTTATCATTTATGTTCATTTTGAACCCTGGACCTTAACTGAGCAACTTTGGGGAAAATGCAATGTGAGAGGAATTACTAGTTTTCTTCCACTGAGGAGACAAAACACTCTGAGACAAGATAGGCAATAGTGTTAGAGAGGCTTGAAGGTTCAAGGCCCCCCAGATCCTCCAAACGTCCTGCTTGGTCATCATGCGTTGTTGAGATGAGATAGTTCCCTGATTAGTATCTAATTCTACCACAGGTGCGATAGTCAATTCAACTGGTGATGTAACTTAGGGAGTCACTGACTCCATCTCTGATTAGTTTTGTGTGGTCTTTGCTCCTCGTGGTTAGAACAGCAGGTATTTTTATCCTGAATTTTCATGAAATTTACCCTGCAACATAAGGCAGAATCCCAAGAAATGAAATAATTGTCTTGAAAAGAGAAGACCCGATACCCTTAGCTTTCCTCCTTCTCTTGGACTTACTTAATTTTTGTAACTTTCTATTGCTCACAGGATTATCACAATGGGAAATTATGGCTCTTAACAGAACAGTGGCAATTACATAGTATGAGCAGTGCAAATGGATGCCTCCTTTCACTTTGAACATCTCTGCATAGTAACACTTCCCTGAGAGATATTCCTTCAGTTCAAACACAGAATTGAAGAGGAAGAGCAGCACAGTGATCTCTAATCCCAAATTCCTTCGATTTTGAAGTTCCTTCACCAACAAATCACTCTGACACCTGTTTCAGGATCAAGAACCATTCTTTGGTTGTGAGCGACTGAATCTAGTAGCAAATAATTGTGAAAGAATGTAGGAGCCTTGTAAACTTAATGGAGGAGGCAGTTCGGAACCGGAGAGCATACCTCTGCTCTGACTACCTCGCTTAACTTCTGACTCTACCATCTCCTCACTGTGGCTCTTTGAACAAGCATAGAAATACCCTGTGTCTCACTTCTTCACCAGTAAAAAAAAAAACTCACAATGGGATTTATCTTATGTACTTGTTGAAATGCTTAACTAGGACAGTAAAAGATGAAGTACTATATTAGTTTTGTATTATCATAACAAATTGTTGCAACTTTAGCATCTTAAAATGACATTAATGTCATCTTAAAGTGGCGTTTTGTTTTTAATGCTATTTTTTGTACTGGGGATAGAACTCAGGATCTTGCACTTGTGAAGCAGGACCACTGAGCTAAATCCCTAGCCATGTCGCAAGGTTTTTTCGATCAGAGGTCTGCCTGAGTGCAACTATTGCCAATGCTCTGGGTTGTACATGGCCAAAGTCAAGGTGTTAGCAACCTTCAACTGGAAGATCTGGGGAGAAAACCATTTCCAGATTCATTCGGGTTGTGGGCAGGGCTCCGTGCTATCAGTTCTGTAAATTAAGGTTCCTGTTTCCTTGCTCCCTGTTGGATGATGTTATTCTAAGCTTCTAGAGTTGGTCCATAATCCCTGACTCAAACCTGCCTCTCTGATAAAAAACCAACAATGGTAGGGGTGGGTTGAGTGTCTCGTGTTTAGATCTCTTAGATCTCTCCTTTTGCCTTATCTTCCCTGTCTGGGGATGGAGAATTCTCACTGCTTTGATTGGGCCTACATGGACAGTTCAGACTACTTGTCTTTTTTTAGAGCCTCAATTATATTTACCCCATTTCTTTTGCAATATAATGCAGCAAGTCTCAAGTTATGAAATGAGTTCCATTTTGGGAGAATGTTCCTAAACTGGATTCATTCCTAGTCCGACAAAGTGAATCTTATATGTCTCTGATGCAAATAGACAATGTAAAGCATAAAAAACCAAACACACTCTAAATACAGTGAGTCCCCACGTGTACTGTACTACGCTATAGTATCACCCTGTACAGAAGCACACAAAAGCACAACTATGACAATGTCTCGCACACACGTGAGCCACTTCCCTGACTTGTTCCAGTCAGGGGTGTACTGGAGAGCATATTCGTGGGTCCCGGATTAGAAGGATGACATCTTCTTACCACAGGAGCTTAGTTCACTTCTTGGCACAATTTAAGGGATGTAACATTATTACTATTTTTATTTCAAAATACATTGTGACTAAGATCAAGGAGGGAGGGCCTGGGCCCTTTTTAAGATGCCCACCCTCCACAAGACTTCCGAAAGATACCCTTGTTTGGGCTTGGCCTCTCACAGTCCCAAGCCTCTGCCTGCTATATCAACAGTGCTCACAGACACTTCTCGGGCTTAGTCTGCGAGGGCTCCTTCCTTCCACTGGCTCTTCTGTGCCATAGCACAGCTACCCATCCCTTTGGTGGTCTTGTGAAAAATAAATTTAAAACTCCCATAGAGGAGGATTGTGGGGAAAAATTAATTCTAGGGACACAATCGGTTGAGTCTACCCCAAATGGTTCCCTCCTTGTTGCTTGTTGCTGCCCAGTATTTTAATTTCCTAGAGACGAAATCTAAATGACCTGAGTCAGATCTTGGTTTCACTTATTGCCCTCGTGAACTGCCAAGAGAAAGGGATGAAACTGCCACCTACCTGGGTTATGAGACCATTCCCCTTGGTTACCATATGAGACTGTGACACTACTTTTCCTAAGCATCTGAGACATAATTATCAGAAGTGTGAAGAAAGAATGAGAAACCAATAGTAACAGATGTTCACACACATGAATAATAAAGCATTCTTGTGAAATGATTTCTTGGAAAAGAGGACAAGTTGATTCATTTCTCCTTCCCTGAATAAGAAGGAACCTCAGTCATACTACGTATTTTCTGTCTTCTTCACAATCATTTTCCAAAAAATAGAAGCTCTTGTGCTCCTGGAGGCATCCCCCATCAGAGACCAGCAAGAAACTTTCCTCCAGGTAGGGTATCTGATCGTGTACCCTAACAGTTCTGTGCCCATTTCATCCTGATTTTGTGTCTGCTACATGAGAAGTTAAAAATATTTTCTGAGCATTCTTCCTGCAGCAGCCTTCACCTCCTTGTTCTTCAGGCTGTAGATGAGGGGGTTCAGCATGGGGGTGATCACACTGTACTGCAAAGAAAAGATCATTTCCAGAGAGGAACCTGAAGTTGGTAGGAGGTAGCTGATGAAACCTGAGCTGTAGAACAAAATCACTGTAGTGAGGTGAGAGAAACAGGTGGAGAAGGCCTTTCTTCTGCCCTTGGTGGAGCTGACCCTCACAATGGCGGAGACAATCTGAGCATAGGAAGAAATAATCATAACCAGGGTTCCAAAGAAGTGAAAGACGGAAGAGCAGAGCAGGAGCGTGAAGTTGGCTGAAGTATCAGAGCAAGACAAAGGAAAGAGAGAAGACAGCTCGCAGCTGAAGTGAAGAATAGTTTTGTCGTCACAAAAGTCTAAATGCACAGCTGAGAGGATATTGATGAGAGCATCAGTGAAGCCCAGGCCCCAGGACGCCCACACCAGCCCAGCACAGAGCTGGCTGCTCATCACCTGGCCGTAGAGCAGAGGGAAGCTGATGGCCACGTAGCGATCATAGGCCATCGCAGCCAACAGACAGGCCTCCGTACCACCGGTGGCAAACACAAAAAAGGCCTGAGCCAAGCAGCTCTCTACCAAGATGGTTTTGCTTTCAGAAAGTAGATGCTCCAGGATCTTGGGTGCTGTCACAGAGGAGTGGCAGAGGTCTAGGAAGGATAATTGCTTTAAGAAGAAGTACATGGGTGTGTGCAGGTGAGAATCAGCTGTAATCACCAGCAGCATTAAGGAATTTCCAATCAGAGTGAGGAAGTAAATCAGAAGAACCAACACAAAGAGTATGGCTTCGGTATTGGGGTCAGCAGACAATCCAAGAAGAACGAACTCCCTGAGAGCACTGTGGTTCTTCATTATGATATAGTATTCTCTCTGCAATATAAGAAACAAGATCTATCAAGAAACCTTCGGCACGCCCCCCGTACTCCCCAACCCGTGGATCTTAGTCTCCATAAATATCTTCTCATCATTACCTTAATACCTATGTTCAGATATTTCAAACTAGCCTTTGGCCGTGATCTTACCATTGCTATTCTAAAACACCATGTTATCATTTTTCACATAATTTTTTCAACTAGTAAGTTCATGGTGCTGAGAGTGATTCCTTTGAGCAAAGTTTCTTATAAGAGGAAAATTTCAGGAAATAACTTGAGAAATGAAGAGCAGATTAATTAAATACCAACAGGATTTACATAGAAGGAAGAGTACTAAGCTACAAAGGAGGGAAAGTTGAGGGTGTTAGACCAGGAACAGAGTTAAGACGGTTCCTGGCTTCCAGTTTTCAATGAGTTTAAGTGAGATCAGAGCTGTGCGTGCATGTGTGGAGGGGCCTGACGAGTGCAAGAAGTCATAAAGGCATTCACACTGGCTTACAAACAGTTGTGGGGAGCAGAGTCCACCGGAAGTGGAAGGAACTTTTAAAGAACAGGAAAATAGGTGGCATCAGGGAATTAGAATGTGGAAGTAGGTTGTAGATTTTTCTTGTTTTCAGTTGTCCCACTTTCTTTACTGGCCTCATATTATCATTTAATTTAAAAATATATACAAATAGTAATAATGAACTTTTAAAAATGGTGGCCTAAATCACAATGCTCAGGGGTATTTAGGGTGGGCTTTGGGGACGATTCTATGCCTACAGTGGGACATGAGAGGCAGAGCGATGCTGGAGGATATGCTCTGGCTGGACATGCCCGTAATCACTACTGTGTTAAGATATACGCCAGATGGAGGATCCACATGGCTACAGGAACTCTCTTCTAGCTTTTAATTTGTGTACATTTTTCTACACTGGCCAGATACCCTCAGTTTCAGAAGAGTCTCAGGATAACTGTTCAATGCTATTACCTTCTTTCTATTCTAATTCAAAACTATATCTTATGAAGATTAAAAAAGCTCTTCTATTGCTGGTTGACTGAACAGCTGATCCTCTAGTGGTAATGAGGAATAAAATGCAATTACCTGAATTAGGACACTGTATTATATCACTACATTCAGATCCAGGGAGCGATAAAAATTCTCATCTTATAGACAATAATGAGAATAATGCTCTAAGTGAAAAGCAGAAACTCATGTTGAAATTTGACATTATAATAAACTTTCCACTAGTGATACAAGATGATACATTGTAGATAGGACCTGGACATTATTTAGGGAACTTGAATAGGGAAGACAATTACATGAATTCTTCCTCTCAATATTTAGACAAAGGGCTTCCTAGTGATCATCCTGAGATTGCCACAGCAAAACCATGTAGAAGAGATCCCAGTTAAAGGTTCAGAGCAGCCATGATTGAGGCTCTCCCTGTGTGACTTGGGAGCCAATACAGGCTCAAAAAAAAAAAATCCTTCCTTTTGGCTAAGTGCAAACATAGCCTTACAGAGATGTTATGACCTGGAGGGGATTCCAGTTCTGGATCAAGGCGTATCATGCATTGAGATAGTCATGGTAATAAAAATCAATGCGAGTCACTGGACCTCATTGGTTTCTTCCTTAAAGTAATTTAGAGATTTTCAGAAAAAGATCTTAAAAATAAAATGAAAGCTTTCATTTTGATTGTGGCCGGTGCCTGAAATATCATCATTAGTTATTCATCCAGTCAACATTTCAGACTTCAAAATAATCAGCTCCAGAAAGATATTTGAAAAGTTTGTTTTCGGAAATTAACACCACTGTGTGGGAAAATTAATGGATTATTTCCCAGAAGAAAAGCTCCTTGAGAACTTTCCAGATGTTCATTTTGGAATCAAACAAAGGTGCTATGCATAATGAACTAGTGCGTTGGAGCTGCTCTCACAAGATGATATGGAAAAAATACATGAGTGAGGGTAGGGGAGGGAGGAAGGGAGAGAAAGCAATGCCATAATACCCCTGGCATTTTGATATGATGGGGGAGAAAATGCTCTTGAAGACAAACAGGCTCCTTGACATACCAGGGATCAAACCCGGGCCCTTATGCTGGCGAGGTAGTTGCAGTGTCACTGAGCTAATCCCCAGCCCTACAGGCTTCTAAACAGTCAGTATTAGCTTGGTGTTTGTAAGTGTGTAGAAGTGGTTGGCATAAGAAAAACAGTATTAAATTAGAAGCACCAAAGGCAAGTTGCATCTATTTTCTGAGTATGTTCTGATTTTGCCCAGTGTCCTTGCTCTGTTAGACACTCCATTTGCTCTACAGTACATTAACGGAGGCTATTTTTAAAATAAACATTATTATCTCAATTAGAATGCACCAAAACTTCTCTAGATTTATGTACAAATCAGTAATCCCTGTTGTGAAATCAGCTGACAAAGATTTTTACAATACTTCCCAGGAGTGAAGAGTAGCTGTCTATAGCACACAGCAACTGAGGTCGCCTTTACTGAGTTCCCGGTGCCAGCTTGTCACAAGGGCACCAGAGTACGAAGCCTGCTGCCTCATGTCCCAAGCACTGTGCAGCAGCTGAGTTTGCCCTAGGATTGTGGGCCACACAGCGAGGCTGTCCCTAATGCAGTGTGAAAACAATCATGCCCTGAGTTTTTTAGAAACGAAATACTATCATTAGGAAAAATAAATACTACCTGTCTCAAAAAAGTTCAAATCCCATTCATTCAAAAACAGACTTATTTAAAAACAGCTAGACTAGGGCAGAGGATTTAGCTCAGTGGTTTTGGCTCCTGCCCCACAAGCTCAAGGTTCTGAGTTTGATAACTGGTACCCAACAAACAAACAACAACAAAAAAAAAACCAGTCAGCTGCATCAACGACTTTAACGTTCAGGTGTAATGAATGTTTAACCAGCTGAGCTTGAGGTCCTCAGTGCCAACCAGGCTGTATGTGGCCTGGAATCCTTCATTTGCAATTTTAAGGTCTTATTTTCACAGTCAACATAGTCTAACAGAGACAATGAAGGTCAGTTACAGAAACAGAAAATACATCTCTAGTTATTGAACTGTGTCTACTAATGATTTTATGCTGACAGATGTTTTAATTAAATTTTAAATACAGTTTAGATATTGAACTAGACACTTAGTAAACAAATGATTATGCAATTGCTCCACAATTTTACAGTGTCATGATTTGTCAATGGGTGTGTTCCTGTGTATGTATATATACGTGTGTAAAATACTGATTTTCTTTTGTGTTGCTACTGAAAATCATACTATGCTTTTGTCAGCAATGCACATATTTATATTAAAAATTTTAACTTCTATGAAAAAATTAGATGTTTATCAAGTTAAATGTACCATACGTTATATAGTTTTTACTTTTAAACCACATAAATGAATATGAAATCAGCAGCCAGATTTCCATTTTTAAAACCAAGGGCCATTAAATACACTTTTTACTGCAAAGTATACATTTCTTAAAGATTTTTGTATAACTGACATACAATACTGAAAACTCAAAACTAAAGTTTAAAAGAAACTGAAATTTATCTGATACAAACTTTGTGGCTTTTATTTTAATTGCCAAGAATGCAAATCTTGAGAGTTCAAAGTATAGAGGAGATTTCATTCTATAAAGTTAAGAAATCTGTACTTTATAGTCTTACCTGCTGATGTGGTAACCTCAGCTTCTCCGATTTTTTTTGGAACCCAGTGAACTGCAAGCTTATGCCAAAGGGCGAGAAGAATCAGTGGGTGTATGGTGGGCTCCTCAGAGACATGTGTGACCATTTCCCAGATCTGTTCTTTTCCAGCTACGCAAGCTTTGAAAAACTATTTCATCTTTTAGTTTCAAACTTCCCATCTTCACTGTGGTGATAAGAAGGTTCACTTTGTAACATTCTGAAAATTTACATAAAATAGCCTTACAAATACAGCTTTCAATTTTTTCTAGATTATCAATATCCCAAAAGAAAAGAGACACATCCGAGAAGCTCACTAGAATGTATTCGGGAACCAAAATGAACTATGTATTCTGTAGAGAAGGTAGCATTGCTGGAGAGCTCCAGGATACAAAAAGGGATTAGAGATGAGAAAATTTGAAATAAAATACCTTAAAAATTATGAAGAAAAGGAAGGGAAGGAGCTGGTAATAAGAAACAAGAGAATTTAGAGGTCATGAGGTACCCTCAGCTTGTATCCCAGAGCTCAGGGTCAAGCTGTGCATACACCTTAGCTCAAGGGATTTCCAAGGAGGAGGATGTACTGCACCAGCTTCGCTCTGGGAAACAGGCACTTTTCCATCTAGAAACCTGGATGAGAACAGATAAGTATGTTACCCAGGTTCCAATCCCCTGTAGACAATTCCTCCAAACCTTTTTTTAAAAACTTGCTTGCGAATCATCTTGAAGCATTCATTTTTTTTTTTTTAGTAATTTCTTCATTTTTCCCCATACTGACCACATAATCACTTGGCCACTTAAATTCCTCAAAGGCTAATGGTTTGCTGTCAGCATTGTCTGAAAGATCCTCCTGGCCATCGAATCAGAGGAAGGTAGCAGGGCGCGCAGAGCTCACACATTGGTGTACTCAGTCCAGGAGCCTAAGAAGCAGCTGAGTCAATGCCAGGCAATCCCAAGAGCCATGCAAGAAACTTGGACTTGGGCTCAGTAACTAAACAGGACTTTTTTTTTTTTTTAGCAACTTGGGACTTTATTATGCATCATCTTTGGAAAGTTTAGGTTGAAGCAATCCTCTTGAACTACTGAAAGAGAAATCCTGTTCTGCTAATGAGAGTACCACAGGAACAGAGTGAGAAAAAAATTTGGTCCCCAGGTGTGAAGCCAACCTTTATCCCCAAAACAAAAGAGATGAATCCTCAAGGGTTTACCATGGAAGCTGAAAAATATTATTTCCTGTTCATCTTTCCAGGTGTGTATAAACTATGTTTGTAAATACAACTGCATTGGCAACTGAGAGAGCCACATCAGTAACAACAAGAAAAACTTGCTTTGTATTATTTCATTTTTGAGAAATTATAAAACTGTCTTCAACTGCATCATTAGACAACACATCTACTTACCCAAATATAATGATTTAACAAATATGTTTTGAGACACTTTATAAATGTATATAAAATGTTCATGTATGCTTCCACTTGTTTTGCTGTTTAATTGTACATTTTGGAGAATTTGTTATAACTACATGCAACATGTAGCTTATTTGTTTTTATGCCTCCATCACATAATATAAAATTATAATGTTATTTATGAACCTATGAGTGATAATTCAGTCTAATCACACTTCATATCTTACAATTAGTACAATATTGAGAATTTTTGCCCTATGTTCTACATATGCAGGTTAGGCATTTCTTAGTGTAGAACCTTATTTGCAAATGTTGCAGCAAAAGCAAAGATACTTGATTTGGTAGTTCATGAATTCCCTTCTCTGTTATATCAACTTCCTTTTGATTCATCGCATTGTCATGTGTCTTTATAAACTCCACAAGACTTTTAATCTACATTAATCTCATGCAGCACAAAAATGTAAAGAAAAATATAAGGGGAGCAAGCTGAGAACCTGCATTTAAATCAGTCAGTCTCTCAAAGGGATCCTCTCATCTCTGATCATATTGTGCTTTTCTGGGGGAGAAGAAAACGTTGTACTTATACAAACATAGCACAAAAATCACAATAAATATGCAATCAAAGACAATATATTTTAACCAGTGTAAAGAGCAGAGAAAAAACATGTCAGAATAAAAATATATATTTTCTCATAGTCCTTAATCCTCACCCCTAGTGTTGACCGAGGACAACACCAATATGGCCTTCCTCCATCCTTTTTTTGAGCTATCAAGAAACACAGTATCTTAAGTATTTTTTAATTGAAATCTTTATTGGTACATTATATATATACATCATGATTGCATTCAACAATGAGAATCTTAAGTATTTTGTGATCTGCCCAACTATATGTTTTCCTTTAACACAAAGTGGGGCTATGAAAGGAATAATAATGTTCTAGATTCTTGCCTGAATTATTGAGAGATCAAACCCTTTGTTAAATATACAGAACCCAAGCCCATCCCTACACCAAATTACTTAAACTCTAAAATACACCTAATAAAGAGGACATACTTTTTATAAAATTCAAAGATATAATATTCCTTGTTTTCTGCCTGGCATTAGACTGCTAAAGCGTCGTGTATATTTCTCTTAATACATAATTTGCACGATTTACTCTGACTTTTACTGCTTCTTTCTTCTGGATCTCAATTGTCTCAAATAAGGGATTGACTCTCTTACAGGAACTCTCTTGCTGCCGTCTGGGGGATAACTTCAGATGTACATTTGGCCAGATGGGACACACTGTTTTAATCTCTGTATCTCTGTAATCAAAGTATTTCTACAATTTGAAAGATATTCTTGCTGGAGATAAATTTACTTGTGATATTCTTCTTCATTCAGTGCTTTGAATATATATCATCCCATTGCCTCTACTTCCTTTGCCCATGACCTGCCTTTGGATGAGAAATTGGCTGTCAATATTATTAAAGTTTACTTGCTCCTTTCAACATACTCTCTTTGTCTTTTGCTTCCCACAATTTGATTTTTATGTGCTTATATTTAGATCACTTTGAGTTTATATTATTTAAAATTGTTGAACTTCTTAGTTGTGACAACATTCTTCATTAGATTTGGAAATTTTTGTTCATTATTTTTCAAAATATTCTTCCTATAATTATTTCACTGCCATTTGTATGACTTCTTTGAAGAAATATCTATTCACATCATTTTCCCGTTTTAAAAAAAATTGATTATTTGACTCTACGGTCATACAATGAATATACCCAATCTCATCTAAAAATTTGGTTTTTTGAAAAAATTTTAACTTGAATTTTTATTTATTTTATTGGTACATTTTATATACACATCATGATCACAATCGACATTGAGAATTTGTACCAGCGCGTGACACGACTTAATTATTATTTTTCCCACCCCCTTCCCACCCTCCAGCCTCCCCACTCCCTGTATACATATTCTTTGTTTCCTTTTTTTGCCATCACACTTTTCTTTCCCTTCTTCTCTTAGCCCTACCCTCTTTTTCTCTTTGAATATTTTCTATTTCATAATATCTATCATACATTTTAGAACTCATTTATATCTTCAGTTTCTCATACCAGGGAAAAGACACAAATCTGTGACCTATTTATTTCACTTCTGAGTGTGTCCTCAAGGTATGTCCATTTAAGTATAAATGATTCAAAGTTATCATGCTTTATGGCCAAATAATATTCTATTTTATTTTTTTAAATCCACATCTTCTTTATCTAGTCACCAGTTGATGGACATTTGGGTTGTTTCTAAGATATAGCTATCATATACCAAGCTACTATGAGCATGGGTACATGTGAATATGTTATGACTCTCTTAATTATTTTAATCTTTTAATTTTGAAGGGGAATATCAGGGTCAAATGGAACCTCTAATTCTAGTTTTTTTAGGAATCTCCACTCTGATATCCACAGTAGTTGTACGAGTCTACATTCCCACCCATGATGGAGAAGTATTCCTTTCTCCCTGCAGCCTTGCCAGCAATTGTTGTTGGTTAATTTCAAGATAATGGCCATTCCTGAGCAAGGGCCAGCCTGAACTACAAAGCAAGACCCTGTCTCAAAAAAAAGATAATGGCCATTCTTCATGGAGTGAGGTAGAAATTCAGTGCTGTTTTGATCAGCATCTCTCAAATGACAAGCAATGTTGAGAATTTCTTCATACGCTTCTTAGCTGCTTTTACTTCTTCCTCTGAAAAGTGTTTATTCATCTCAGATGCCCATTTCTGAATTGGGTCTCTAAATTTGAGGAAGCTGATTTTTTAAAGCTCTTTATGTATTCTAAATAGTAGCCCTTTATCTGAGAGGCAGCTGGTAAAGACTTTTTTGTATATTGTCAGTTGTCTTTTCGCTCTACTAGTGGTTTCTGTTGCTGTGCAGAAGCTTTTTAATAAAATGAGATCCCAGTTGTTGATTCCTTCTGCTAGTTCTTGTTCTTCACACATTTTGTTCATAAAGTCTTTCCCTATTCCAATGTCTCCAAGAGTTCTCCCTAACCTATTTTGCAGCAGGTTTAATGTTTTTGTTTCAATGTTTAAGTCTCTAATCCACTTTGATTTTAGTTCATTGCATAATGAAAGAGATAAGTTTAGTTTTAGTCTTTGGCAGGTTAAAGCTCAATTTTTCCAGCACCATTCATCAAAGAGGCTATCTTTCCTCCAGTGAGGATACTTGGCTCCTTTGTCAAAGATGAGGTAACTTAATATATCTAGAATTGTTTGTGGATCTTCTTTTCTGTTCCACTGATCCTCCGGTCTGTTACTTTCCAGTACCATGCAGTTTTTATCACAATGACTTTGTAGTATAGTTTCAAGTTGGGAATTGTGATATCAAGGGCAGCCTTCTTGCGAACATTCCAAATAGTCTGAGGGAACCAAAGAGTGCTGTTCTGACTAATCTCTCAAGATAGGCTTTGGATATACCAGCCCATCTCCCCATCATCTACTCTCCAAACACTGAGAAAACTGAACCCCTGCAAAAGCCTCCCCAGTGTTGGCCAGCGGCAGGAGAAGCAAATCCCCAGCCTCTGCTTCTTGGCTGGGACAGAACAAACAGCAGCCTGTACCTACCTCATGCTCAGAGTAGGGCCCTAAGTCCAGCTAAGTGTACTCAAAGTCCTGCCCCTACCCTGCTGGACTCCTGCCTAGCACCCTGCATCTACCTCAGCCTCCACCCAGTGCCATGATCCTACCAGTGCCCAAGCCACTGGTAGTTCTGGATCCATCCAAGTTTACACCTGGTGCCAGGACCCACTTAGATTTCCCCCTACAGTCTCCATCTTGCACTTCATATTAGTCCCATACCTACAAGAGTCTCAACTGACTGCTCTTGCTCATTGTGAGGTAGGACAGAAAAAATACAAACTAGAGAAGTAGGAAGAACGTGTCCAAATGGGAAGCAGAACAAGAGAGGGAAGGAGAATGGAAAAGGGATTTTAAAAAGAGAGACTATAGCCGGGGATTTAGCTCAGTGGTTCTGGCACCTGTCTTGCAAGCGCAAGGACCTGGGTTCGATCCCTGGTAACCACATACAATACTGGGCATGGAAACTCACGCCCAGCAGCAACCAGTACCACATACCACAGTGCTGGGTGTGGTGGCTCACACCTGTAATGCCAGCACTCGGGAGGCAGAGGCAGGAGGATTGCTGTGATGTGAGTTGGAGGCTGAGCTCAGGGCCAGCCTGAAAGACAAAATGAGATCTTATCTAAAAAAAACAAAAACAAAAAAACAAGACAGACTAGAAGGAAAATGGAAACAAAATTTTTTTAACATTTAAATATTTGTTTAATGGGGAAGACAAGAAGGGTACAAAGGAGGGGAGAGAAATGGGAAGAAAAAGAATTAAGACATTATGTACAGGGCTAGTGATTTAGCTCAGTGATTCCAGCATCTGCATGGCAAGCACAAGGTCCCAAGTTTAATCCCTGGTACCACATACTACAAAGCTGGAGGTGGTGGCTCATGCCTGTAATCCCAGCACGTAGCACAGAGGTAGGAGGATTGCTGTAAGTTTGAGGCTTGCCTGAACTATATAGTGAGTTCAGGTCCAGCCTAAACTAGAAGCAAGACCCTATCTCAAAAACTAAAAGGAAAAAAGACATACATACAGGTATAAATTTCCTGTGATGAATGTGATCATCCTGTATGAAAAATATATACTAGTGAAAGTTTTAAAAATATAAAAACAACTAGGTAAAAAAAGAAGGAATTAAAATTTTTAAATTGTACTTAACTGCAAATTTAAAACATAAAATTATTCAAGCCTCTTTCCCTTCCTAAAAATTCACCAAAAACTTTCCTAAAGGTGTTAAACACAATAAGGCTATAAATCCAGACTCTAGACCTGTCCTTTTCACCCGTAAACTGTGCTCTGTCTGTCCCCAAAGGAGAAAATGCGTATCCCAACTTCAAACATATGTAGATGACTTGAGTATAACCCACACATCCTAGATCACCCGTCCTATAGCCTCTCCTCATGTATACCCACCATGGGCACATAGTATGTTTCTCTCCTCTGAATGTCCACACTCTGCCTTGAATATGTTCTGTATCTTTGTCTAATACTGATGAGTCTTAACACTTCTTTCCAATGGCAAAGCCAGAAAATCTGCAAATTCACTCTACAAACATGGGACAAGTTCCTTATTTTCAGCCTTGTAGATTCTTGGACCCAGCATGGTGACAGCCTGAGCTGGTTCCCTGCCTGCCAGTCTCCACCTGACACTGAGGGCTGGTCTTGGGCTCACCTGAGTCTTTACCTGGGCTCACAGATTTGCTTGAGTCTCCACCCAGTGCCTATTGTCCATCCCCCTGCACTCTCCTTGGGTCCGCTGGAGTCTCTCTGGTACTCTGTACTGGTCCCAGGCCCACCTGAGCCTCAGCCCTATGCCCCGGGCAAATTCTGTAATTGCCTGAGTCTCGCTAGGCACCATAAACCCACCAGAATCTCCACCCAGAATCCCAACCCCCAGCTGATCCTATGCCCATCAGAGTTTCTGCCTCTCCAATTAAAAGAAACAGACTGGAATACACTGGACTGAGAAATAGAATCCAACTGTCAGTTGTATTTAAGAAATACATCTACACAAAATGACATTTATAGACTAAGAACTAAACAATAAAAATCAGTATTTCACACACCAGGACCCTGAAAACAAGTAAGGGTAGCAGTTTCACTCACAGACAAAGGAAATTTCAAGCTAAAATTAATCAGAGAAGACAAAGAAAATCACTATGTACTAGTTAAGAAAATAATCCAACAAGAAGAGATAGCATTCGTAAATATATATGCATCAAATACTGGAGCATCTACTCTGTCTACAAGGCCACTAGATAATCATTAACACAATCACAGTTAATGACCACAACACACTACTTTCACATAGAGATAAATCAGTTAAAAATCATAGCTGAAACATACACTTAAACATATGAACTCATAGATATCTATAGAGTATCCAACCCTACTGCAACACAGTACAATTTCTTTTCTGAAACATACGGAACATTCTCCAGAACAGAACACAGATTAGTCCATAATGCCTACATAAATAAGCATTAAAAAATCACTCTATTTGTTGATTTCTTCTGCCACTTCTCATGCTATAGAGGTTTGGTTCAGGAAGTCTTTCCCTAAGCCAGTGCCTTCAAGAGTTTTACCTAACCTGTTTTGAAGTGGGTTTAGTGTGTCTGTTTTAATATCTAGGTGCCTAATCTACTTTGATTTTAGCTTGGTACATGGTGAAAGAGATATAAGTCTAACTTTAGTCTTTGGCAAGTTAAAGCCCAGTTTTTCCAGCACCATTTGTTAAAGAGGCTATCTTTCCTCCATTGAGGATATTTGGCTCCTTTGTCAAAAGATGAGGTGACTCAGTGTATCTGGAGTTGTTTTTGGATCTTCTGATCTACTCCACTGATCCTCATATCTGTTACTCTGTCAGTACCATGCAGTTTTTATCACAGTGGCTTTATAGTATAGTTTCAGGTTGGGGAACACAATACCCCCCTACACCATGTCCTTGTTGTTTACAATTGCTTTCACTATTTTAGGCCCTTTGTAGTTCCAGATGAATGTTGAATCTCATTCTATAAAAAACTTCTGCACAGCAAAGGAAACCACCAACAGAGTGAAAAGGCAACCAACAGTGTGGGAAAGAATCTTTACCAGCTATTTCTCAGACAAAGGGCTACTACCTAGAATATATAAAGAGCTTTAAAAAATCAGCCCACCCAAACCAATTCAAAATTGATGGTTTTGAATGAAATAAACAGACACTTCAGAGGAAGAAGTAAGAGCAGCTAAGAATTATATGAAGAAATGCTCAGCATCATTGGTCATTTGAGAGATGCAGATGAAAACAACATTGAGATTTCATCTCACTCCACAAAGAATGGATGCTGTCTCAGAATTAGCCAGCAACAAATGTTGGCGAGGTTGCAGAGAAGAAGAAATCCTTCTCCACTGTTGGTGGGAGTGTAGACTCATACAACGTCTGTGGAAATCAGTGTGGAGATTCTTCAGAAAGCTAGGATTGGAGATCCCATTTGACCCAGCCAACACTCTGCTAGGTACATACACAAAAGAATTAAAAGATTCATATCACAGCAACATATGTGCATCCATGTTTATAGCAGCTCAGTTTATGATTGCTAAATCTTGGAAACAAATAAAATGTCCCTCAACTGGAGACTGGATAAAGAAGATGTGGTTCTTTTATAAAATGGAGTATTATTCTGCCATTAAAAATTAAAAGATTGAGCCAGGTGTGGTGGTTCACGCCTATAATTCCAGCACCTGGGAGGCAGAGACAGGCGGACTGCTGTGAGTTCAAGGCTGAGCTCAGGGCCAGCCTGGACTACAAAAGTGAGACCCTGTCTCAAAAAAAAAAAAAAAAAAAAAAAAAGATTATAAGATTAAGTCATTCATACTCAAATGGATGTACCTTCAAGACATCCTTATAAGTGAAGTAAATAGGTCACAGGTGTGTAAATATCATATCTTTTCTCTGGCATGAGAAAAGGAAGATGTAAATGAGTTCTAGGATATATAGTTGATATTGTGAAATAGAAAATATTTAAAATGAAAGAGGGTATAGGGGTTAATAATGAGGGGAAAAGAATGTGATAGTAATAAAAAACTAAACAAAGCTTATATATATATATATAGGGCATGGGGGTGCAGGGTGGATGGGGGAAAGGAAAAAATGAGAATCAAGTCATGTCATATTCTGGTTCAAACTCTCAATGCTGATTGCGATGATGACATGTATTCATAAAATACCAATAAAGATTTGAATTTAAAAAATCACTATGTTTGCCACTAGATCACAGTACAAAGCAAGTATAAATTAATAGCAGAAAATGTATAAACACCTGGAAATTTAATGACACATTACTGAACACTCAGTGGGTTATAGAAGACATCAAGAAAAAAATTAAACAATTTATTCAATTAATTTACAATGTCAATACAGCACACCAGAACTTATAGAACACAATGAAAGCAATTCTAAGAAGGAAGCTAACTGCAATTACTGTTCACATTAGAAAAACAGAGATCTCAAATAGATAACCTAATTACAGACCTCAAGATATTTAAGAAAGAACAAAAACAGCTATTATCTTTTGTCGTGTGAACATTTCAATGTGTTTTGCATTTTCAAGTATACAATGTGTCATCATTAACGATCATCATACGTTTTACAATTAAATTATCCCATCATTTAATTGTAATCATGAATCCTTCGGCTAACACTTTCCTTCCGCTCCACCGTCCACCCCAGCCACACTAGCTTCTGCTAGCTACTATTCTCCCCTCCTCATCCCTGTTGTAGTTTGGTGGTGATAATTAGTGATGACATATTGTACATTTGGAAATTCAAAACACATGGAAGTGCTCACATCATGAAAGATAGATAATAGCTATTTTTGAGGTAATTCATATGATGATTAAATTTAACTTCCACAATATATATTATTCCAAAATATGACATTGTATCTTTTACCATGTTAGCATTAATAGCATACAAAGCCATCAATTTTAAAAAATGAGTTAAAAACTTTTTAAGAAAATATACATGAAACTTTTCTTGACATGAAAATGTTCCAAAACTGGGTTGCAGGGATGATTAAATATTCCGTATACACCACTGAAATATGTACTTTGAATAGGTAAATTTTGTATATGAAATGTAATCTTTTTTTTTTTTTTTTTTTTGAGACAGGGTCTCGCTTTGTGGTTCAGGCTGGCCCTGAGCTCAGCCTCAAACTCGCATCACAGCAATCCTCCTGCCTCTGCCTCCCGAGTGCTGGGATTACAGGCGTGAGCCACCACGCCCGTTACTGTGGTATGTGGTACTGGTTGCTGCTGGGCGTGAGTCTCCATGCCCAGTATTGTATGTGGTTAACCAGGGATCTAACCCCGGCTCTTGCACTTGCAAGACAAGAGCCAGAATCACTGAGCTAAATCCCTGACCCTGTGACATGTAATCTTAACAAACTTGAGGAAAAGAATGAGTAAGATGAATGCAATAAAATGTACTGTCTCTCTTAAGAACATATATAGAAAATTTCTAAATTAAATTTTGATAAAAGTTAATTAAGCTTTTAAAACTCTACTTGAGGCGGGTGTGGTGGCTCATACCTGTAATCCCAGCACTCGGGAGGCAGAAGCAGAAGGACTGCTGTGAGTTTGAGGCTGGCCTGGGCTACATAGTGAGCTCAGGGCCAACATGAACTACAAAGAGAGACCCTGTCTTAAAAAAAAAAAAAAAAAAGCCTCTACTTAAGTAGGATTTCAGGAACGCAATACTTCTTCAACAACAGACCACCATATGACTTGTAGCCACCAAATTAAATAATAAAACCATATGATCATTTTGATCAACTTTTATTAAACATTTTTTATTCCACTGTATTTTTTGTGAATACATATTTATGGTGTATAATGATTACATTCATCATGGAGCATACATACATATACATGATACATCTACATAAGTGTTGTATGGTGGATAATGTACAGTAGCAAACAGAAAAGAGTCTTGGTCCTCATAGGAACACGAAAAGCATTTGATAAGATTTCTCACCACTTATCAAGAATGATTAGAAAAGAACTCCCTTGATTAAAGCTGTTCACCAAAAATAGAGCATCATTCTTAGTGCTAAAACATGACAAGTTTTCTCACTGATTCCAATGAAAAAATATCTATACTAGACATGCTGGCCATTAACTACAATAATGAGATATATAAAAATTGATAAATTTCTTCCCTTTTATTTAAGGTGAGATAACTATATGTACTTTAAAAATTAGTGTCTTGGGCCAGGATTTAGCTCAGTGGTTCCAGCATCTGCCTTGCAAGTGCAACGTCCCTCATTTGATCCCAGGTAACCACATACCACTGTGCCACGTGCGGTGACTCACACCCACCAGCAATCAGAACCACGTACCACAGTGCCAGGTGTGGTGGCTCACGCCTGTAATCCCAGCACTCGGGAGGCAGAGGCAGGAGGACTGCCATGAGTTCTAGGCTTCCCTGAGCTACATAGTGAGCTCAGCGCCAGCCTGAACTACATGCAAGACCCTGCCTCACAAAAAAAAAAAAAAAAAAAATCAGTGGATATAAGGAAGTGACTAGAACTAAGAACATAGCTCAACAAGGTTAATGAATACAAGAGTAACATACAAGACACCATAGCCTTTCTACACATTAGATATAACCAGTGCTATTGAATTTTTAACACAATAGAAACAAAAACTAGGAAATACCTGGTAGTATTTATGGGAAAATTTAGGTGTGACCTTAATGAAAATAACTTTCCCCAGTAGCAGACCAGTCTTCATAAATTAAAATGCTGATCATCTGAATATTTCCTACTTTGCCCAGCTATAGCTGCAGTCATTATAAACTCACGGGCCAGAGCAAGGCTGATCATGATGCAAGGTAGCCTATTCTATTTGCAGATTATGCTTTAACAGTGAGGTCCCTTTGATAAGAATTCATTTTAAACATATTCTGTTTTTTACCCTATTACTTGAACATTCAAAGCATACTTATTACACAGCCAGAACATTAGAAACTATTTTGATGATTTGCTAAAGTACTTAAAATACCAGATCACATCTTGCTTCCTCTAATTTATATTCTTTACTGCTCAGGAGTACAAACTGAAGGAAGGGTGGTAACTGACAACATGTGAGTGAGTGAAAATTAAAATATAACTTTAGGAAGAAATAAGAATTTTAACATGATCCATTTAGCCCATACAGTTTAGCCCTCCTTCTCACAGTGCTCACTCCGACAGCACATATATTAAAGTTGGAAGGATGTAGAGAAGATTAGCATGGCCCCTGCGCAGAGCTGACGTACAAGTTGGTAAAACATCCCATATTTTTCAGAATGCAGAGAATCATCAAGATCACACACCCTGACCAAGTTAGATTCATCCCAGGGATGCAACAATGTTTCAACATACATAAATCAATAAACATAATACATTGTATCAACAGACTCCAGGACAAAAACCATATGGTCATCTCAATAGAGGCAGAAAAAAACATTTGACAAAATCCAACATATATTCATGATCAGAACCCTACAGAAAATTGAGCTAGATGGACTCTATATCAAACTAATAAAAGCTATTTTATGAGAAACCAACAGCCAGCATCATTCTAAATGGTCAAAAACAAAAACCTTTCACAGTATGATCAGGAGCAAGACAAGGATGTCCACTACCACCACTCCTGTTCAATATAGTGCTGAAAATATTAGACACACCAATTAGATAAGAGAAGGGAATAAAGATAGGAAAGGAAGAGGTTAAAGTGTCATTATTTACTGATAACATGATACTCTATATAGAAGATCCTAAAAACTCCACTATGTGACTGCTAGGCTTAATTGGCAAATTTAGTAGCATAGCTGGATACAACGTCAATACTCAAAAATAAATAGCATTTATATACACAAATAACAGACTTATTGAGAGAAAAATTGGGGAGTCAATTTCTTTCACAGTAGCATCCAAAAAAATGAAATATCTAAGAATCAACCTAACAAAGGAAGTGAAAGACCTCTACTCTGAAAACTACACTACTCTGAAAAAGGAGATGGAAGAGGACATCAGAAAATGGAAAGACATCCCTTGCTCTTGGGTAGGAAGAACCGACATCATCAAAATGGTTACACTTCCACAATGAATATATAGATTCATTGCAATACTGATTGAAATCCCAACAGCATATTTCACAGATCTAGAGAAAATAATCCAAAAATTCATAGGAACCATAAAAGGTACAGAAGAGCAAAAGCAATTCCAAGTGTCAAGGACATGGCAGGGGGTATCACAATCCCCAACTGGAAACTATACTACAAAACCACTATGATTTAAAAAAAAAATAAAAAACTACATGGTACTGGCAAACTAACAGAACTGAGGATTAGTAGAACAGGACAGAAGATCTAGAAAAAATTTCAGATATATTAAGTCACCTCATCTTTGACAAAAGAACCACACATCTTCAAATAGGAAAGATAGCCTCTTTAACAAATGGTGCTGGATAAACTAGGCTTTAACCTGACAAAGACTAAAGCTAGATCTATCTCTTTCACCATATACTAACCTAAAATCAAAGTGGATTAGAGACCCAAATGTTAAAACAAAAACACTAAATATGTTGCAAAACAGATTAGGTAGGACTCTTGGAGATAATAGCTTAGGGAAAGAAGTTATGAACAAAACTTCTATAGCACGAGAACTGGCAGAAGAAATCAACAAATCAGATCTCATCTTATTAAAAATCTTCTGCATAGCAAAGGAACTCACCCTCAGAGTGAAAAGGCAACCAACAGTATGGGAAAGAATCTTTACCAGTTGTTCCTCAAACAAAGGACTACTATTTAGAATATGTAAAGAGTTTAAAATATTAGCCTGTCAGGGCCAGGGATTTAGCTCAGTGGTTCTGGCGCTTGCCCTGGAAGTGAAAGGACCCAGGTTCATCCCCAGTAACCACATACAGCAATGCTGGGAGTAGTGGCTCAAACCTGTAATCCCAGCACTCCAGAGGCAAAGGGAAGAGGATTGCTGTGAGTTTGAGGTTCACCTGGGCTACATAATGAGCTCAGGACCAGCCTGAACTAAAGAGCGAGATCCTGTCTAAAAAAAAAAAAAAAAATCAACCCCCTCCCCCAATTTAAAGACCCAATTCAAAAATGAGCATCTGAAATGAAAGGACATTTTTCAGAAAAAAAAAGTAAAGGCAACTAAGAAGGATATGAACAATTTCTCAGCATCTTGGTCATTTGAGAGAGGTAGATTAAAACAAAGATTTTAATGAATCTTTTAATGAATCTTTTCTTCTTTCAATGAATCTTTTAATCTTTTAAAACAAAGATTTAATGAATCTTAGATGAAACTAAGATTTCATGTCACTCCACTAGGAATGGCTGCTATCTCAAAATCAGCCAGCAACAAAAGCTGGTGAAGCTGCAGAGAAAAAGGAGCATTTCTTTACTATTGATGGGAATGTAGACTGGTGCAACCACTGTGGAGATTCCTCAGAAAACTAGCATTAGCGATCCCATTTAACTTTGCTATTCCCCTCCTAGGATATACACAAAAGAATTAAAACATTCATATCACAGTGACATATTGTAACCATGTTTATAGCAGCTCAGTTTGTGATAGTTAAATCTTGGAAACAACCCAAACGCCCATCAGCTCTAGACTGGATAAAGAAGATATGCTTTTTTTATAAAATGGTATATTACTCGGCCATAAAGAACGATAAGTTTAAGTCATTCATATTCAAATGGACATACCTTGAGAACATACTCATAAGTGAAATAATAGACCACAGATGTGTAAATATCATATCTTTTCTCTAGTATGAGAAACTGAAGTTGTAAATGAGTTCTAGAATGTATGATAGATATTGTTAAATAGAAAATATTCAGAAAGAAATGAGGCGCAGGGGTACATAATGAGGGGGGAAATGTGATGGTAAAAAAGGAAACAAAGGTTATGTATATAAGGGATGGGGGTTGTAGGTTGGGTAGGGGAATGGGTAAAAATAAGAATTAAGTCGTGTCATGCACAGTACAAATTCTCAATATTGAGTGTGATCATGATATGTGTGTGTATATATATATACACATACTGGTAAAGATTCAAAGAAAATCTCCTTCTCATCAATCTTTCAATTTCTTTTCATAATCTAAAGCATTTCTGCTGGAATTTGGCTAGTTTTGAAAGTTCTTTTGTTTGCTTTGGTGTTTGCCACAGACTCCATCGAGAGCTTGCTCTCCCATTGACTTTCCCGTGCTTACTGGTGCATCTCTCAGCACGGTGAGGACCGAGGGGCAGAGCCACTTGTCTGATAATGTGGATGAGCTGGTGAGTCATCTCTCGTTGGGTGCCCTTCACAGACAGAGATGTTTATACACTAGATAAAT
>PVIR01020422.1:0-30624 GCA_004026965.1 Petromus typicus
TACATTCATGTATCCAGAGCATTTATATTGCTCTTATTAAGATTATGAGGTAAGTTACTCCCCCAAAACCCTTCATTTAATTTTATAATGTTCATAATACCAACATTAATAGTCTGTTATTTGGAATAAAAATTAAAATATCATCTTTCAGATAATTGAATTATTTCTATACCACATTAAATCCATCATGTCTCTGGATCTCAGACTCTTGATCTCTGTAATGAAGGAGTTTGAGTAAATAAACCCTGGCAAACTCTTTTATGTATAACAGTTGTGGTTTCCAGAGCGTAAGAGGGATTGTGGACTTTGTAGGTGTCTGAAATACCACTTCTCTTCTTGGCCGTAGGTATTCACTTAGAGATTTTCTCCAGAAGCTTCTCAGCATGAAGTTTCGGTTCACATGTGCACCTGCTCCTCCTCCATGTTTGATGAGTATGGGAGCATGGACAACTGATTTCTTGGCTTCTCTCTGCTGCACACTTACTTCAGGTCTTGTGTGTGGCAGGGGAATAGGCTGTTAGGGAGGAAGATATAACTATTCATTTTTTTCTGTCTTTCCCTAGTACCACATTTTACAAAGGTCAGAAGAAAAGGTCCAAAAGTACCCTCACTATCTCTGGACAACAGTATCTCTTGCCTAGCAGGAATTAGGCCCTTGTAAGTTGTCTTGAGCAGAGCATCACTTGTACATTTTGGCTTTGTATCAGGACTAATCAGCCATATGGTGATAACCAGACATGACTGGAAATGTTGAAAATATACACTTTCTATGGGATACTTGATAATTTACTAATATTATTTTCTGTGTCAAACCATCATAAACACTGTGATGGGCAGATTTTAGACAAAACAGAGGAATTTGTCAGTTTTCCTCTGTCAAACGGCCCTCATTGTGCTGATCTGTCTTTGACTTGCTCCTCTAACACTCAGCCATGTGGCGGCGACCCGGAAACATGGCACAGTTACTGCTGCTTTGCAGATCCTGTGTGGGAGGAAAGGTCCTTCTGTGCGGAAGTCATCTAGCTTCAATCCCAGAGTGCAGCAATTTTGCTAAAGGGAGAACAGCCGTGGCTGCACCTGATGAGTCAGGATGACTATAGCCATCTTGCTCTGGAACTGCTTTGCACCGAGAGCAAGCCAAGCACCTATTCCTACCTTGTGCTGTGGCCATAGTGATAGATTTTATGTTTCTTCTGCTTGAGCTGTATTTGGCTCTATCTATTGGGCCACACTCCTCTTAAAGAACCTCTAAGTAGAAAGATCAAATGAGTTTTACCAACAATAATGCACAATGCTTAAATTATCTTCCCTTGGGGGATAACTGGGGATCAAACTGGGGAACTTGCTCTTACAAGGCAGGCAAGTGCCACTGAGCTAAATCCTGGACACTTAAACTGTCTTATTATAAATTCTCTACATTGTTATTGATTGCAGTCAAAACAACAAGACGTTATTTTTAATAAAAGTAACAAAAGATTGCCTGTTTGGTTCTTCAGCTTATTGAAATATTTGTTGCTATAGAAATTTGTGTTTTACTAAAGTTCTTTAACCTTTATTTGTCTGAGTGTGTCAATTGTTATTTGGCAGGCACACAGTGGGCTAATAACCTTATCTTGGTGAAAGCTATTCTGATGATTTCTGTTGTGTGGAACAATCAACATTTTCAAGTTTTGTTGGCATTGCTAGGATGCCCTGAGCCATGGAGGAAATTTCAGCTTGTCTTTCACACTTTGATCTCTGTAATTTTGGTATAGAAAGATCCCTATTTTGGGCATCTTTTTCTATATTTCTGACATAGACCAATAGTCATAAGACTTTCTGAAGATATAGATCATAAATCAATCTTGCTTTGTTTCTGTAACACCTGCCATTGTGCTTATTTGAATGGGTAGACAGATGATGACTTGATGGATGGTGGGCTGATTGAATGAATCAGTAAGAAATTTAGACCAGACATAAAGGGTCTTGTGAGACAGGGTCTTGCTTTATAGTTCAGGCTGATTTTAAACTCAACCTCAAACTCATAGCAATCCCTCCTGCTTCTGCCTCCTGAGCACTGGGATTACAGGAATGAGTCACCATGCCCAACATTGCTGTATGTGGTTACCAGGAATCTAACCTGGGCCCTAGGGCTTGCAAGGCAGGTGCTAGAACCCCTGAGGTAAATCCTTGGCCCTAGCCAAATATTTGATGCTGTTCGTAAGTGATGTTCTGGGTAGATAGCCTATCAATTTGAAGGAGACTTCTTTGTAGAGTTTGCTAAATTACAAACATGTACTTGGAGCACCTTAGTCACTTTCCTTCTCTCTGGACCCAACACCAATATCAAACACCTACAACATAAGAATTTTATTTTTGTTCACAGTGTTTAGAGCATTCACTCTATAATTTATTGGCTTCCAAAGGAAGGATATAGCGGAAGTGACTGGCAGAAGAGAGGTGTTCACTTTGCAGTGGTCAGGAAGAGAGAGAAGGAAGGAGCCAGGGAATGAAATATGTCTTCTCAGTCAGACCCCAAGGTGTTGCCTCTTCTGACCACATCCTATCTCCTACCAGTGTATCAGTTGTAGATTCATGAAAACTCTAGCTTGAAGAAGTGAGTCTTTAGGGGACTTTCTAGACTTGATGGATGACTATAAGTCTGCTTTTATTTGCTTCTCTGCTAAGGCTGTTCTCCAAGAGGAGTCCACTCTGACAGCCACTGTGATACCCAACATCTTCTGTCCCCATGAGCAAACTGACCATTTTTTCATTTTGTAAAATTCCCCTTTCCTCTTTTAATTACACTACTGAACTTCTTTCAATATACTCTTTCTTTTTAAAAAACAATTCACTTTTCTAGTATTTGGTCCATTTTTCATTTTTGAATTTCTTTCTTCTCTTATTTGGGCATTGTTTATTATCTGTCATCTTGAGACATACCTATACTCATTGCCCAGGCATCATCTTAATAACCCAAACCTAACACTACACATATTTGTTCCACAAACCTAGTGAGGTGTCATGTCATGTCCTGCTAGACCTTAACACTGAAGCTTTCTTCAACTGAACCAATATTCAAAAACACATTTTGTCCTTTCTCTCCTGGTGATATTGAGGATGTTTTTCTTTTTCAGGATTCCCAGAACTGAAGCTTTGGTGTTGCCTCTTAATTATAGTATTTCACCACTCCTTACCTACTTGGTCCTATGGTTCTGATTCCCTACTATGTTTTGTTTGTCTACCTGTTGTATACCATGCAAGCATCACATCTCAGTGTCTCCTCTCTCATCCACTGTATGCAGATCTGATAGCTCTTCTTCCTACCTCTGGTCTCTATTCTAGCCTGTAAACTGAGTCTCCAGCTTTTACTATTATCTTATATTCCAGCATGTCCAACTCACAGATTAACTTTGTTCTTTGTCGTTCTTCAACATTTTCATGATGGAGATGTTCTAAACTCTTGTTTGTTATTTCCATCGTTTTTCCTTCATTATATGTCTTTGAACATGCTGTTTATTTTGAGATGCAACTTATAACACATTTGTCTCGAACTTGAGTTCATTTTTAAACATTCAATTCAAATATTGTTCTCCCCCAAAACAAAAATAGAAGCCAAAATACAAAACAAAGAAACAAAAAGCACATTTTTTATTGCTCTTCTGTGGAAAGATGGATGGCCCAATAAGATTTTTTAAATCTCAACCTTTTTATTCTCATAGTATTATAAATAAACGGCTATGCCACCAGTTATGATAGTATATTTATGTATCAGATTATGCATCTTCCCTTTCCTTGTAATATTCATGGGGAATAAGATGCAGAAGTCTGCAAGCATTACAAACACGAACACTGACTTGTCTCTACTCCTCTAATACTTCTGTGGTTCATAATTAGCACTTGGTAAGAACACTTACTAAATAAGCTGCTGAAAAATTATCCGTATTTATGATTGACTGTATGTGGTACTTTAAGTTTTCATTTTTCTCTGACTTCTATCTACTTGAGAAGTACGCACAATGAAGCAGTGTATCCCATCTGTTCCACTCTGGATAGCCGAAGAATAGAACTTGACTACGCCTAACTCCTATTCCTCTTTGAAGTTACCCACCTAGTCATGGCTACACAGGCAGACACTAAGAGACAGAAAGCACATTTTTGGAGTGTACTTGGAAGTGGATGTGAGTCTCTCCCTGTGGTTAACCACAAGGGTCCCAGGATGGTGAGATAGTACTTGTTTGGTTTGGTGGTACCTGCTGGAAATCCAAGCTATTCAGACTGGTGTTTTTCCTTTGGAAGGGAGAAATGAGTGTGGGATCAGAGTAGAGTTGCCAACTTACCTTCAGCTTCTCAGAACATTCCTCCTTTTAGCACTAAATTTGTGAGGTCCTAGAACTCCTAGGCATGCTGGGATACATGGTCAGCCTAAAGTATAGACGAGGATGGAAGATTTTTCCTCAGCCCTTGTGAGAACACAGGAATTGATGGGAAAAGCCAATTTTTAAAAATCCTCACAGCTTAAGCTCTTTAATGCTTTAACTATAGATGGTTTTATTTCATCCAAGTCAAATATAACACACTGAGGTATTCTAGGGCTGTCTCAGTCTACCCTAACCCACTTTTAAATTTATCACTTATTCTGCAAGCACATGTTGATGATCTGTCACTGAATATTTTTTAAACCATGGCACAAAATAGTCAAAATTAACATAAAAAGATTTGAAGCTTTCCATGGGCAGGGTCAGTTGTGATAGGCAGTGTCTGAGATGGTTTGAGAGACCCCACCCCCAGCGTCCCTACTCTTGAATAGGGACTAATATAGCTCACTTGCTTCTGCCGAACACAGTGCATATATGATAAGATGGTAATGTGTCACTTCTGAGATTAGGTTATGAGAGACAATGGCTTGTTTTGGATACTTTTTAAAACTCCTCTCTTTGAGGGTAGTTAGTTGTCATGTCTTAAAATCATCCCGTAGAGACCAGAGCATGCTGAAGGCCGAGCATGCTGAGGAGCATTGGGTAAGCTGGAAGCAGACCTCTTTCTGCTTCTGCGCTTTCTGCAGTGAAGTCTCTTTCAGATGAAACAGAAGCTCCAAAAGCTTATATAACTTCAACTCATGAGACACTTTTGAGCCAGAGGCACCCGGATCAGTATGCCTAGATTCCCAGATGAAAAAACTGTTGGTAGTATTACTTTGCTATTGTGACCCACTAAATTTTGGGATTCATAATGAAATGATTCATAATGCAACTACATATAACTAATATACTTCTATCTGTATTTGTTCATTAATTTAGGTGCTGGGATTTGTATCCAGAGTCTTCACACTGAGTTACATACACCTTTAACCTTTCTTTACTTTTGAGAAAGGGTTTCACTGAATCACTAAGCCACCCAGTTAGAGCTCAAATTTAAAGTTTTCCTGTTCCAGCCTCCCAGTGTGCTGGGACTATAAATGTCAGCATGCTGTAGAGAATGCTTCTCTTGTTGACTTCTCTTTACTGATGGTCTATCTAGTACAATGCTTATATGTAATAGACGCACAATAGATAGAGTAGTGAATAAATCAGTGAGTAAATAAATGGTATGATTATTCACAAAATAATTTTGCTATTTTTTTGCGAAAAGATTGTATTTTTTAAATTAGTGGCTATAGAAATGTTTTTATTTTATGTACTGCCTGTGGTAATGTCTTATACATATAAAAGTTAAACATGGGCCGGGGATTTAGCTCAGTGGTTCCGGCGCCTGTCTTGCAAGCACAAGGGCCCGAGTTCAGTCCCCGGTAACCACATAACAATAATGGGCATGGAGACTCACCCCAGCAGCAATCAGTACCACACACCACAGTGCCAGGCGTGGTGGCTCACTCCTGTAATTCCAGCACTAAGGGAGGCAGAGGCAGGAGGATTGCTGTGATGTGAGTTGGAGGCTGAGATCAAGGAGAGGTGATGTAGTTGAAGAGGTAAGCAAGGGGTTCGTTCAGGGTTCCACTCTTTTTTTTAGATTTTTTGAGACAGGGTCTCGCTTTTGTAGTTCAGGCTGCGGCCATCTCAGCTCTCAACTAAACCCTCTGTGAACTCAGACCTTTGTAGAATCTCTGTCATCCAGATAATTGATTGGCCTTGGTCCTCACAGCTCTAAAAAGAAGCAGGATCTCGATAAGCTCTGTGAGCTGAAGTCCAAAGCTCGGCAGATTATGAACCAGTTTGGTCCCTCAGCACTTATCAACCTCTCCGATTTTTCATCCATCAAACCGGAACCAGCCAGCACCCCTCCTCAGGGCTCCATGGCCAATAGCACCACGGTGGTAAATATACCTGGCAGTCCTGGGCCAGAAGGTCGTCTTAGTCCCGAGAACATCTGGTATTGACTAAAAAGAAGTTACAGGACTTAGTAAGAGAAGTGGATCCTAATGAACAGCTGGATGAAGATAAGGAGGAGATGCTGCTGCAGATCGCAGATGACTTCACCGAGAGTATGGTGACAGCCACCTGCCAGCTCGCGCGGCATCGCAAGTCTAGCACCCTGGAGGTGAAGGACGTGCAGCTACACCTAGAGCGCCAGTGGGACGTGTAGATCCCAGGATTCGGCTCTGAAGAAATCCGGCCCTACAAAAAAGCTTGCACCACAGAAGCGCATAAGCAGAGAATGGCATTGATCCGGAAAAAAAACCAAGAAATAACACACAGAAAGGTCAGGATATGGACCTGTCCAATGTATTTGGAGATACTTGAGCTGAGACTTCAGTTGTCTCATTCTTGGAGTTTTTTTTTTTTTTTAATGCTTTACAGAGAAGTATATATTTTTTATTAACAGTGCAACAATATCTATAATGACAGAGGATCTGCCAAAAGAATAAAGCCTCCTACCACAACTCCCGGTCCCTTTTCCCTGCCGTCTCAAGGAGGAGCAGTATATCTTCCACAGAAGATTTTATTTGTGGTTTATTATATAAGTAATTGAATATAGGACAAAGCATTATGTTCTTGTTGGGTGAGACAGTATTAGGATTTGTAGAGGGTTTTGTTTCCTCCTCCCTTTCTCTTTTCCCTGTACTTTGTAATGTCAGTGTTTATATGAATATGAATTTGATTTGCTTTTCCAGAATAAAGAAGTTATTAATTGAAAAAAAAAACCTAAAAAAAAAAAGTTAAACATTCTTGATGGAATTTTGTTTATTTTTTTTAATGCATTAAACCTGTGAAGGTACTGCTCAGTCAAATTAGAATGTAGAGTTTCTGCTCATTTGGACAAACTCCAAGTTTTTATGAATTTTATGAACAGTAATGAATGCCAGTGAATTGATCTCAAGCCAATTTATAACCTCATAATATTTATTTCATTATTTCTCCTTTTTTGATGCTTATTACGTCAGTCACATCTTTTATCACTTGTTTAATTAGATAATGGATTTAAAAATAAGTAGAAAATGTTGTGATCCCCATACCATAATTAGAGCTATAAATTGAAGCCTTCCCTATTTGAAGAACCGATTCAGTGTAAATGAATAAGTGTATAGCACTGGCCTGGGAGTTAGGAGAAATGAGTTTTGGCATGAATTCTGCTCTTAGTCATGTAAGTGTTGATATTTAAGCTCTCTCTTTGTGCTTCACTGTTCTTATCAGTAAAATAATAGGTTGGGGTACTGTCTTCTGAATTTGCTTTTTAAAAAAACAAACAAAACTTCATGAGTATCAACTAGGATATAAAAGTATTTAATGTTTATGAAAGATACAAGAAGGACTTGCAGTTTTACAGAAAGATAAATATTTAAACTTAAAAAAATGACAATTTGCTGATTACATGTAAACTATTCTAAAATAAGGGGCAAGGAAAAGAGTGTTCTAAGGGTACACATGTAGATCTTGGGAATTAGAAGATCTCAATACTGTGATGTTATGAAATCTAGCTGCAGAATATAGTCTGAGAAATTGACTAAGAAGACTGTGTTAAAATCAGCATTGTGGAACTGATGAATATTTATCTTTTAGTTCATGTGAATACTTTCAGGTAGGAGCCTCTCTTCTATAAGGTACAAAGTAAGTTGACAGTAAATATTTGTAGAATGAAGGAATTTTTTAAAAAAGCTTCTTCATGCTCTAAATTCTTGCTCCATGTCTCCATAAGGAAGCATTTGGAATGTAACTCTTTACCAACAAAAAGCACAACTATCCATTTCACCTTCTCTTCAGCATAATGAACTGGTAAGAGACTTTAAAAAAACACTACCTGGACTTGCAAGTAGTCAAAGTAGGTGCAAATGGGATTTATCTAGATACACATGTTTTACCAGCCCTTCAAGCTAAAGTAGTTCCTTTTTCTCATCTGATGTGTCCATGGGACACTCTATCTATTTGTATTGTGATCCCATGGGAGGTATTATATCTGATAAGAACTTTTTGTATTTCTTATTATAGGAAAACAATGCTGAATAATATCTTGATCCATCATGTTTTGGCTAGTGAAGATAGAAATGACAAGTTTTCAATTTCTACTAGATCACAAATTAAGACACAAGGTCACCAATTTCTATTTTTTTATTCCCTCATTACTTTTTACCACCAAACTTAGGCCATAAATTACTGTGTACAGGTCCAACTAATAGCTACTAAGAGTGTTGATTTCAGGGAACATGGGCTGGCTATGAAGAAAATGAGAATTCTGTATAAATAATTATCCATTATGAAAAAAAAAGATTGCTTTGTTTCTTATAACACATATGTGTCCTTCGCTGTAATCGAATCTGCAAAACTCAGGTTTAATTAGATAAGGTTTTAGATTCTGGACTTAATTGCTGTAGTTTGCTTGAGAAGTCTTATTCAGTGTAGGGTTGTTGTCACTTTGAACAGGAACATTTGCAAAGAGTAAAGACTTCTAGACTAGAGATTCAATATTTTGAGGAAAATTCAGAAAGACTGGACAAGATTGTACTAAATTCTTGAGTTGAAGAGTTCTGTAGCACAGGTATCTGACAGTTTGTCAGCAGAAATTGGCCTGGAACCAAGTTTTTACTAGTTTCGTACAAAATGAGAAACTAACAGATGTTATACATTTTCAGTGAGTCTAAAATATTTCATTTCTAATTTTTATACTTTGTTCTGAAGTATAAATCATTTTTCCTGCACACTTGGAGAGAATTATTTCTTTTAGGACCCAATGGTGTAAAATGAATGAATGAAAGTCTTAAAAAATATTAATGTGTGAAAACATGATCTTAGTCTCCCTATATTTAAAAATTTATGACATGAAAAATTACAAAAATATTGCACTAAAGCTAATCTAGTCTAATGATTTTGAAAAATGTAGCTGAATAATAACTTCTTTTGTGTTCCCCCAATGAAATCTCATATGCAGACAATGCAAAATGAAATTCTTCTGATTGAAGTCAAGTTGGGGTAGCCTCCTTATCTTTCCCTTAGCTGCTGGGATAATCCTCTCCTAGAATCCCTGGGTCCCCAAAACATCATTTCAGCAGCATTGGCTTAGACCAAGTTTTCTTCATTTTACTTTCTTGATACTTTTGGAGGAAACGCTCTGTGCTGTAGGCCCACCTTGTGAATGGTAAGTGATTCAGCAGCATCTCATGTATCTATATACTAGATGCTGTAGCACCCACCCCTTATAATTATGAGAAACAAAAATGTTTTGATGAGTATTGGTAGAGGGGCAAAGTTACTTCCCATTGAGAATCATTGTTATTGGCAACAGATTGATCTATACAGTAAAGACACAAAGAAATGAAGTAAGGAATATTGCGTTTCATTTTTAAACATTTGAGTTATTGAAAATCTATAATTCAACCACCTTTTCTCTTTTAACTAAGCTTTAACCTCCACATCCCAGAGAAATAAAGGTCACAACTGAAATGCAAAGAAAAACAAATAAGATAACACTCAACTTCTGATCTGTCAAAGACTAGATTCTTGATTAAACAATAAATTTGGAAGAATACTTAGCTGTTCTGTTTTGCCTGGCACAAGAAGTGAATATAAAACCCTCTGAGCTGAAGGAAATAGGATAAGTATTTTGGAAAGAAAGCAGGGGTAATAAATAATGTGTGAAAGTGTTGTGTGTATGATGAAGAGACAGGGTAGAACTTTCTTTAAGTTTGAAGCTCTGAGATTAAAAATCACTTCTTCATTTTCTGTGCATGTGGAAAAAAAAGTAGAGAACTCCTCTAGGACCCCCTGAGCTGAGCACCAGAAAGTATATATACCAGAGCAGAGAGAATCAAATACAACTCCAAGCTTCCTACAGCCACAGAGAGAGACGGGAGAATGTCCAGAAGCTCTGATACCTCCTTCTCTGCCCTGTGCCAAGTGTAAAGAAAAAAATCTAAGAGAGATATCCATGGGCAGGTAAAGTTTTTGCTCTCCCAAGTGGTGCCACATGAAAGACTATAGAATAAAACAGCACCCTAGGAAGTACATTATCTGCTCACAGCCTCTGAGGCAAAGAAGGGCACAGAAAGGGGTAGATAGGCTCCAGCATGTCCAGGTGACTCCATCACAACAGAGACAATCAGACTGAGAAGTCGCCCCACACATCCCTTTCCAACAATATCTCCTTCAGATCTTTGGTCAGACCTAAGGAGAAGAGTGGTGAGAAAACCCTGAATACCCCTGAGTTTAAACCGGAAATGACCAAAGAAAATTATGATCACAAGAGCAAATGAATTCATCTCAGTGTAATTAGATTCTCTTTTCTGCTCAGTGCTCAGTGGAACCTGAGATAGAAGTCTATTGCTCTTTACCTCCACTGAGATACTCTCCAGTGATTCATTGCCAGTGAAATGGTCTACCAAGATAATTTTGTCCAATCAAACAGATTCAAAACTGAAAAAAACTATTTCCTTAGAATAATTACTTTAAATGTTACTATGTAGTGGCCAGAGTAATGTCAAGATTAGACTAAAATACAAAACTCTGAAATGTAGAACTCTGAAAATCTGTAGCTTACTTTTTGACAACAGATGGACAGATGAATAGCAGAACAGATGAATATGTAGATATGTGATAAAACGAATATGTCTAAATGTTACTTACAGATTCTAGGTATTGGGGTATCTACTTTGCACTTCTTTTAGTTTTGGTATCTGTTTGGAATATTCCTCACAATGCCAGTGAAACAAGGATTAGATCAGTGTTTTGTGCTTACAATGGAGCTAGTATTTGGGTCGACTTTATTATACAGTGGAAACATGAGGGAAGTTGTGGTTCTCCACATACATTTACTTTATGTGTCTGACTAGGAACGTGAACATGAGCAACAGTCAGATGTACACGTTGCTCCCTTCAGCCCGTTCCTAGCTGCTCTGCTGACCACTTTAGGAGCCTTATTAGGATTAGCAGGCCTTTATTCATTTTCTCTTGCTTCTCATATTGCAAAATTTCTCCCATAATTTTAAGTTTTATCATCAATTGAGTTTACTGGCACAGTTCAGGTCTACATAATGATTATATTCATTTTATGAAATTTGTATCTGTGCAAGATATACCTGATACATTTTGCATTTCCCTCCCCTCCTCCTTATCTCTCCTCCTCTTATGTACAAGGGCTTTTAATCTTTTTACTATTTTATATTTCTTTACTTTTCTCTCCCTTCCTTCCTTCCTTCTCCCCCCTCCTTTGTGCCTTTTCCTATCTGAACATTTTCTTCCTATTTTACAATACCTATTACATATTTTGATCCTTATCTATACTTTTAGTCTCTCACACCAGAGAAACAATATGATATGTACACTTGTGTTTTATTTATTTATTTCACTTAAGAGTGTGATCTCTAGATGCATCCGTTCAGCTATAAATGTCTTGAGATTATCTTTGTTTATGGCTGGATATTTCTCTATTGTATTAAAAAGTAATCTTATCTCCTTTATCCATTCATCAGTTGATGGCCATTTCGGTACTCTCCTGAATTTAGCTATTACAAACTGTGCTACTATGAAATTGAATGTTCATATATCACTGTAGTATGATGTTATTAATTATTTTGGGATGGTACCAATATAGAATCAAATGGAATCTCTAATCCTAGTTTTTTTGAGGAATCTCCTCACTGATTTCCACAGTGATTATATCTGTCTACATCCCACCACAGTGGTGACATTTTCCTTTTTCTCCATAGCACCCCTCCAGTATTTATTATTGGTTTATTTCTTGATAACAGTCATTTTTTTCAGAAGTGAGATGAAATCTCAGTATTGTTTTCATTTACATCTCTTGAATCATCAATGGTATTCAACATTTGTTTATATATTTATTTGCCGTTTCTACTCCTTCATTTGAAAAGTGTCTAGACCATTTTTAGATGTCATTTTTGAATCAGATCTTTAAATGTGTGGGTTTTGACTTCTTCAGCTGTTATATATTGTAAATACCACTTTTTTATCTAAGGAAGAGCTGGAAAATTTTTTTCCACATTCTGTTGGTTGTTTCTACTCTCAGTGACGTTTTTCTGTGCAAAAACTTTTTAATAAGATGGGATTGCAATTTTGTTTTGTTTTGTTTTGTTTTGTTTTGTACCAGGGATTAAACTCCAAACCTTACTTTCAAAAAAGTTACTTGAATCACTGAACTAAATTCTCAGCCCTGGATTGGGTTTTTGCAATATTTCTCATGTGATTGGAATTTTGTTCATAAAATGTTTGCCTACATGTAGGTCTTCAAAAGTTCCATCTGAGTATTTTCTATTTCACAATATATAACATACAGCTGTAGAACTCATTTACATCTTTATTTTCTCATACCAGAGAAAAGATGTGATATAGCAAAATAGGGTGAAGGGAGAAAAATAATGAGATTATAACAAAAAAGAAAGGAAACAAAGTTTATGTATATTGGGGGAGGTGGTAGGGTGGGTAGATCTATGGGAAAAAAATGAGAATTAAGTTGTGTTATATACTGGTACAAATTCTCATTGTTGAGTGCATTCATGATGTGTATATGTAATGTACCAATAAAGATTTCAATAAAAAATTTCTATGTTATCTCTTCTAGCAAATTTAGTGTTTCTATTTTAATATTTAGATTTCTCCTCTGTTATGATTTTAGTTTCCTCATGCAAAATATATGGGTCTACTATTAGTGTTCAGCATGTGAAAATCTAGTTCTTCCAGCATCATTTATTAAAGAGGTTACCTTTCTTCCAGTGAGAATGTGTGGCTCCTTTGTGAAAGATAAGGTGACATAGTATTTTGGGAGTTGTTTCTGCATTTTCTATTTGTAGTCATTGATTTTGGGGCCTTTTTGGTTTTATTTTTATTTTTATTTATTTTTTTTTTGTCATGACAATGTGGTTTTTGTCATAGTAATTTGAGGTATAATTTCAAGTCAGGGATTGTGTTGCCCCTACCTCGTCTTTGTTGCCCAGAACTGGTTTTGTTATTTGATGTCTCTTCTGATTTAAAATGAATTTTAGGGATATTTTCTCTAGTTCTGTGAAGCATACTCTCAATATTTTGACTGGGATCACAGTAGATCTGTAACAACTTTGAGAGTATGTCCTTTTTTACCATATTGTTCTTCCTACTTACAAGCAAAGGATATCTTCCCATTTTTCTGTTATCCTCTTCTATCTCCTTTTTCAAGGTACTGTAGTTTTCAGTGTAAAGACCTTTTATTTCTTTAGATTAATTCCTAAGTATTTTATATTTTATGCAACTGTGAAAGGAGTTGTTTCCTAATTTCTCTCTAAATTTTTTAGTTATGTACAAGAAGTCTAGTGATTTTTGAGTGTGTGTCCAGCTACACAACTGAATTTGGTTAAATCTAGAAGCTTTTTGGTGGAGTCTTAAAGGTCTCTGGTATAGAGTGTCATGTCATCTGCAAATAATGATTTACTTCTTCCCTTCCTATTGTTATTCATTTCATTTCTTTCACTTGTTTATTTGCTCGGGCTAATGTTCCCAGAATTCTATCAATAGGAGTGATGGTTGTGGACATCTTGTCTTGTTCCTGATTTTAGGGAAAAAGCTTTCAGTTGTAGAACATTTTTGACTGTTGGTTTGTCAAGGTTGGTTTTTATCAGATTGAGGTAAAGACCATCTATTTCAATTTTCTGTTCAGTTTTTATCATGAATGAGTGTTGGATTATTAGATACTTTTTTTGCCTGTATTGAGATAATCATGTGATTTTTATCCTTGGTTGTGTTAATATGGTGTATCACATTTACTGATCTGTGAGTGTTGAAACATCCTTGTATCCCTGGGATGAATCCTTTTGGTCATGGTGTATAATCTTCTTAATGATTTGCTGCACTCTGTTTGCTAGTATCTTATTGAGGATTTTTCATCTATGTTAATTAGGCAGACTCACTTCTAGTTCTCTTTTTTGGTTGGATCATTCTCTGATTTTTATTATCAGATGTTTTATTATTTATTATTTCTAGGAATGAGTTTGGGAGTATTGCCTCCCTTTAAATCTCATTGGAGAATTTGAAGAGTAGTGGCATTAGTTCTTCTCTAACTTTCTTGCAGAATTCAGGTGTGAATTCTTTAGGACCTACATTGGCTTTTAATTACTTCTTCAATTTGACTGACTATTATTGGCTGATTTAGAATTTTTGTACTTTCTTGATTCAACTCTGGAAATTTATATGTATCTAGGAATTTCTATCTCTTTTATGTTTCCCATCTTCAAGTAAAGTTTCTTGAAATATGTGTTCATGATCTGGATTTCTTCATGCTCTATTGTAATTTCACCCTTTTCCTTCTTATCTGCATGGATTTAAGTCTAGTATTTCCTTCTTTTGATAAGATTGGCTCAGGGTTTAGCAATTTTATTTAATCTTTAAAAAAAACCAACTCTAACTCATTGATTTTTTTTTTTTTTGGTATGGCTTTGTTAGTCGCAATTTCACTAATTTCTGCTCTAATCTTTATGATTTCTTCCAATATATAAGCTTTTGACTTGACTTCTTTTTCTAAAAGTCTGAGGTTTAACATGGGGTTGTTTATTTGCACCACCTCAATGTGTTTACTGCTAAGAAATTCTCTCATAAGACTGTTTTTATTGTATCCCATAAATTCTGTTATGTTGTGTTTGGATTATCATTTAATTTTAGAGTATGTTTAATTTCTTCTTTAACTTCATGTGTGATCTATAGGTTGTTCAGGAGAATGTTACTTAATTTCTATATGTTTATGAAGTTTTTGTGGTTTCTTTTGCTACTGATTTCCAATCTCATTCCACTCTGGTATGGTAATATGCATGGGATAATTTCAGTTCCTTTACATCTACTTAAGTATATATTATGAGCTACTACTAGCCATCCTACAATTAAACGGTCTAAGTTGGACAACATCCCATGCACAGATAAGAAGAGTGCATATTTTGATGTTGTGTAGTGGTGGAACACTCTATGGACAGCTACTGTATGTTGTATTTGGATTATCATTTAATTTTAGAGTATGTTTAACTTCTTCTTTAACTTCATGTGTGATCTATTGGTTGTTTAGGAGAATGCTACTTAATTTATATATATATATATATATATATATATATATATATATTTTAGTTTGATGTGTTTTCTGTATGCAACAATTGTTAGATTTTGTTTCTTTGATCCGCTCTGCAAGTTTGTTTCTTTTGATTGGTGAATTGATTCCATTTACATTCATGGCTATTAGTGATATATATTAGCTTGTCCTTATCATACTACTTATGTGCTTTTGGTTCTCTGTCTTTCACCTCTGTTTAATTATTTGCCTTTCCTGGTGGCTTCTTTCTTTTTGGTGTCCCTGGAATTCTTTTCCTCACTATCTCTTTCTAAAATATTTTTTCAGAACACTTTGTAGAGCTACTTTGGTGATTATTAATTACTTTAGATCTAATTTCACCATTGATTCTGAAATATAATTTTACAGAGCTTATCAATCTGGGATTAAGGATGCTTTCTCTCAGCACTTGAACCACTTCACTCAAAGTTCTTTTTGACAAAAGTGTTTGTGTTGAGAAATCTGGTGTAATCTGTAGGCTTTCCTTTATACATGATTTGTTTCTTTTCCATGACAGCTTTTAATATTCTATGTCATACTGAATTTCTGGGATCTTGATTATTATGTGTTTTGGTGATGATTTCTTTTGCTCATGGCTGACTAGAGTTCTATGTGCCTCATTTTTCTGTATGACCAACTCAATTTCCATGCATGAGAAATGTTTTGCTATTACTTCTATGAACAGATTTTTATATCTTTTGTACTGATTCTTTCTTTTTCATTGACTACAATCAATCTTATGTTGTTCTTAACATCATCTTGCAGTTGTTGGGTTGCTTTTCCATGGTGTCTTGCTATATTTAAAGAGATCTTTCTTTTTTTTGATTGTTAACTCCAATCCTATCTTCCATATCTGACATTCTGTCTTCATTTTTCTTCATTTGGCTTTGCAAACTTTTAATGGAAGTTTTAATTTCCTGGACATCTGAATCTGTTTACTGCATGCCACTTCTTTCCTATGTTGCTTATTTGTGGTTTCCATTACTTTCATAAGGCCATCCATATTCTTAGCTATGTGTACTCTAGATTTATTGAGCAAGTCCTTCATTATGACTATCACCTTTTTTTAACTGAAAGATTTTTTTCTTCTTAGATTTCCCCTATAGCCTCATTCATCTGTTTATTTATTTCAGCTGCTATTGTTTCTGAAAATTTCAATGTGTAACTTCTGATTTCCTCTATCTCCTGTCCACTGGATTTGTCCTGGGTAGGCTGGAGGTCTGAAGTTGAATTTTACCTTCATTGCTTATCATTTTCCTTTTAAAAAATGTGTTTTCTGTGTTGATGCTTGTAAGTTTCTTATGTTAAGTAGCTTTATCACTAATAATGAGGCTTTCCTATGAATTGACTATTTCTCAGGGATGTCTTCTGGTTGTTGGTGGCTCTTAGTCTTTTATCTGTCCCAAGATTCTGTCTCCTCACTATAGGGGGTAAGAAGTTGTTATCTATAGTGAACCCCTGACTTACTAATTCAGTTCTTACAAGAAGATCTCAGTATCCTTAGAGAGACATTGGCTCAGGATTTCTCAGTTAACTGAAACACAGGAGGGAATGTTGTAATCCTCTTTTTAGAACTCTTAAAGCATTAAATTTGTATCTGAGACCATCTAGAAGCACAAGCAGTTGGTATTTGAGTGATAACACCAGGCTTTGATTGCAAGTTAAAAATAAATTTATGTTTGTAACCCAAGTTGTTTTGCATGTCAGGAAAGTCTTAATTTGAGTGTACACTGTATTCAGCTCAACTCACAGTCCTTTGACTATGGTAATGATAATGACCCCAGACGATAACACTGTAATACAAGGGTGAAAAACTGGTTTTAATAGATATTCATCCTAAGTAAAGTAGTGTAGTTAGTAATAACAATATCCTTAGCACAGCCTAAAAATTGACCAACTGTAGTAACTGCTAATTCAGTACTTTTAACAATAGGAGCAATATGTCATAATATGACTACATCAAACACTAACCAGAAAATTGCATGCAGTGAGTTTCCTCTTGGTATAGTGATTTTACTCTATATATGAACAGGAAGGGGATAAGAAGAATAGAGAAAAAAACAGAATGATAAGTGAATAAAAATATAGTAGAAACAAAGCCGAAGTCTGGAAAATGATCATCCAAGCTTTGAGAAACTCATAAAGAGAACAAAATAGAAAGAAGAAATCAAAAAGATATAAAAGTTACCTAGAAAGACTAGAAACAATACTCATTTACATGAAAATATTGAAAAACCGAGATAGAGAGTTGAAAAGAGAAATAGAATGGGCAAAATGAAAACAATAACTCAAAACTTAATTCCCATCTTCCCTCAAAATTAACAGAAAAAGGAAACAAAAAACTAATAACAGAGAAAGAAGACAAAAAACTCCTGTGGGGCCCATAGTTCTGTGGTAGGGTCCAACTTGGAGCCTAAATCTCTGCTAGAAAACCCCACCAAGTTTGCAGAAGGCTTAGTGCTGGGTGGAGGGCGGACTTGGTCTCTGGTTGTGAGGGCTGGGTTCCATCTTTGGCCATCAGCTTTCTGGATGGCCTGCTCATGTCTTCTTACCCAATTTGTCTCCCGCTTGCTGTGGCACCCTCATGCAGAGACAGCTTGAGGCTGCTTCCAGTCTTGGATATAGTTGCCCCTTCCAGACTTTGCACAGCCTTCTCTCGTCTATAAGGCTGGCTTCTGTCTTCCTTCTCCTAACCTCATGGCACAAGGCTGCTTGCACAGCTGGTCACAAGTCAGAGAGAGTGCTGAGTTCCTGGCCCAAGGCCACTTGCTCCACTAGTTGTGGGCCAAAGGAGTATTAATTTCCCCCTCTTTGTCCTGTGCCCAGGTCTGGTGGTATTACTGGCTGCAGTCATGTCTATATTCTGAGTCCTTCTCTTGTGATTGTTTGACTGTAGGGCAGAGGTCATGTGGTTCCATTTGCAATCTTCAGTGCCACTCTTGGTCCCTAACCTCCATGTCATCAGACGTTCCACTTAGCAGCTGAATTTTTTGTGATTTTTCTCTGAGTACTTCCAATGTGCTCCTCCTCTATACAGTCATGCTAAATAGTCTCCTGAAATTTTCTAAGATTTGTGCCGTACTGTGTTATGGTTCATCATCTTGGGTTGACACTGAGGGGGAGAGGACTGTAAATAAAAATACTTGTCACTACTCTTGAGGCCTTTGAAACATAAATTAAAATTCCTTGTCTTAATTTGCCATTCACTAGTCTTATAGGCAGAGGTAAAACAAAATTCTTGAACCAGCAAACTTGCTTCTACAAGTACAAAGGAATTTCAATCATAGCCTCAGGAGAAAATGGATGAAACTGTCAGTCACATAAAAGAATTTAAGGGGGAAAAAGAACTGATGCTTCATCAAATGGTAGAATTCAAATGTTTCAGCATGTCACTGACCCCAGGACTGAATTTTGCATTCTTTGAATTCCTAAAGATAAAGAAGATGGTAAGGTGCTTCCATTAAGACCAGCTAAAAAGCGCTCATATCTCACATATTAATTATATGCAACTTTTATCTCAGATATCAATATCAAGTGGTAGGAACTTCTGGTGTATAGTCATTTTGCATATCTGTAATATTTTAAAAATCAGGATACAGTTAACACAAAACAAGTACATGAATCCTGATTATTCAATTTGATGTTTTGCCTCAGTGCTGTACTCATATACTTATGTTAAATGAGCCAAAATTTCCAAATATTTTAAAGTGTCTTGCTGATGATTAGCTGTGGTGTGAAATCAACAGTGTAGATTCCTGTTAAGTTGAGATTTTCGTAGCTCAGGACCATTCCCATTATAGTGAACAGTAAGGAATCATCTTAATGTTCAGCCTGACAGGAATTTGGAAGAAGAAACTACTTAGCTATAAATGTTCAGATTTTCTAGGGTTCAAGAACTTTGATTTCACTATGGGTGGAAAAAATGAATCTTCCAGAAGTGCTAAATTATACTAAATCTTTTTCACAGCTAATGGTACAAGGGCACTGGCCCTCCAGAAGGAAGCTATCATCTGAGAGTACCTGGCCCCTGAGATGCCACCCTCAGGTCTGCTATTGGGTCAGTCTGATGGTTTCCCTGCTTATGTAGCCTTGCAACGCTCACACTTCTCCAAAGGCCCTGCATTCCACAGGGACATTATATATTATCTCCTCTATGGATGGCATTGGGTAAATGGACCACATCCTTTATCTGCTTGTATCCGCTGTTGAACTATCTCCAATTCCCATGGTAAGGATAAAGCATTTAAGACTCAAGAAAATTGAAAAACTTCCTAACACAATCCACCAGACTTCTTCCTTTATAATGTTTATTGATAATACTCTCTATAAAATAAAACAAATGTAATTAAACTAAATCAAAACTCCTAAAACATGACTACTCTGGTAGCTTTAATGTTAAGCCTTGGAGAACGATGGAAGGTGACAAACCATGAATTAAACAAATTGTTCTACTTTTAGAACATTTAGTTTATTATATTCATGGTTAATATTTCATTTGAAAATAAATCTTGACAGAAAAGAAGCTTGAAAAATACTGATCTATAATTTTCCTGTAACATGAAAATGGAGGTCCACAGAGTGGCTCACATCAGGTTATATCAAAGAAGATGAGAAAAGCAGGCTAGTTACATCAGTTCAACTAAGACTATAGAATGTCTGTTGTGCATGTGACTTTGAATATAATGATGCTGTTGATTATCATAACTGGACTCATAGCAGCTCACAGTCTATGGGAAAACCCTAATTTCAGAACAAGATCATTATTATTTCTGTCCCATCATAATGCTGTTGGTTCAGTTCTACCAGTTCACATACTTCTTGTTTCATCTACTAGTCTTTACAAAAGAGGACCAGGCTGAGGATGGTGGTGTACTCCTGAAATCACAAGAATGGGAGGTTGAAAGTTCGAGCTCAGCATGAGCAACTTAGTGATTTAGCAAGATTATGCCAATAAATAAGTAAACAGATTAAAAAATAAATAATTACGTGGGGGTGTAGCTCAGTGTGAAGGTCGTAGGTTTTAACCCAAAAAAGAACCACATGAGTGTAATTTGACACTAAATTTACACAGCTTTACTTGAGACTCTCTAGATCTGTTTGCCTGCTCTTATAGAGTAGCCAGAGAATACTGGGTACTTTGGGAAAGGAGACAGGGGGAGAGAAGTGGATTTTCTGAAAGACAAAAAATTAATATTGATGCTGAGAGAGTACATGAGCAGTAGGTTTGGGGATACCAGTGAAACCTTTGCCTGCATTAATGTTCACCCACACTGAGTTCTAGAGTGTTTTCTGTCCTTCTAAGTGGTGGTGGGAGAGAGCTCAGGGCCTTTCCAAGCAAGTCTCCATCATGGGCTTAAACTTCAAGTGAAAATGAAAAAATGATTAAAACTAGGCTTCCCATGCTTAAAATAGTAATTGTTGTAATACATAACTGTTAGGGTGTAATTAAGATAATGCTGACAAAGCTGTTGTGATAGTTCTCCAAAAGTGGACCTCATAACAGCCCTAAATATGAAATAGTTCCCAAACTAGCTCAAGGACCTTGCTCTGGGTTTGAGGGAGAAGAAAAATTGGTCATTGTCCAGTTCATTTCTTTTCTTTGCTTATTATGAAGCAGAGTTCTATGAAGGAACCTGGAGAGACTTTTGCTGCAGGGCCTTCTGACTTTTCGTTTGCTTTCAAAAATGGCTAATTCCAGGAGAGATAGCCCAGATGTAGACTATAAATGTGTGTGATGACCTGCTCATGAGGAGAAAACTTATTGCTTCCTGGCAGTGAATTTGGTTGTACCAACCAAAATAAGAAAGCCCCTTGAGGGAGACTGAAGCAAAATCACTCCCCTCAATATGATCGCTCCATGAACCAATGTTCAACCTTCGCACACGTGGAGGTGGGCGTTTGAGGGCCATTGAACATTACCCATTTCCCTAATGCGTCATAATTAAACACCTGTGCTAAATAACTTCTTACTGATCCACTGTGGAGATTGGCTGGGTGCTCAACAGTCCCTAACATTTTCTATCTCTTACTTGGGAGGGTGGTCTCAAGGTTATGCTTTGGTTCTCTGGAAAAAAAGTAGCAGGTTTCATCTAAGAAAAACTAATTTTGAGATATGGATTTCAGGCCTCTTAATAGAGATTAATAAAGGACACATTTGTGAATTTGGGAGGCATGCCTGTTTGCTAAAAAGCAGTCATGATTAAAGTGTGCTGTTCCAACAGTGAAGTGACATAAACACTTTTTTTTAAAATGTTTTTTTAGTTTTTATCATTTTAAAAGTTACCACTGCAGTGAAAAAAAAAAATGTCTGAGTCGGAAGGCATGTGAGTGAAGTTGGCCTGGCTAATATGAAAAACATGCATGCACCTGATGACCAGTGTTGCTGTGTATCAGATGGCTCAGCAAAAACAGGCTTTTCAGTTGTCATGTTCACAGTTGCAATACACATCAATACTGGAGAGAGTATTTTCCTTTCATCTTGAACAGCAGACAGTAAACAGGTTTGGCCTTAGGCTAAGATTGTGGCTTGAATAAAGTCTATCTTTAACTTGTATCACTTCCCTTTCTTGGTGGAAACCTCACATTTTGGGGGCAGTATATTTTGCTCTTTATGTTTTCCCCTCTGAAAACAAGAAACAGTAATAGCTGTAGATTCTGTTTGTTGAGTATCCATCACCTGTCTGTCTCTCTATCCCTGTAAGCTTACTTATACGAGTCCTGCAAACTGAACCAGGTCTAGTTTAACTCCATATTACAGAAGACGGGATCTACGCTGAGAGAAGTCAAGATATGTTTATATGACAAGAGTTTATGCATCTACCACTCGAGATAGTCCAATGTTTGTGTTTTGTGCTTGATGACTTTTTAGTAGCTACTCTTTAGAAAATGGGAAAGAAATATTTGATAGTTAAAAAGAAAAGAATAGAAATAAAACTTATGTATATAGTGGAAGTGGGAGTTAAAAGAAGGGCTGGTGAAGGAGAAAAATAAAAATCAAGATTGGCGAGGCATGGTGGTGCACCCCTGTAATCCTAGCACTCAAGAGTCAGAAGCAGTAGTATCACTGCGAGTCTGAGACTAGCTGGGCTCTACAGTGACTTCAGGGCCAGCCTGAACTACATATCAAGACCCTATCTCAAAAAAAAAAAAAAATCAAGATATGTCACATACAGGTACAAATTCCCAATGATGAATGTGATTATAATGTATACATAAAATACCAACAAACTCAATAAAGGAAAAACAGAAAAGAAGAAGACAAACTGTCTTTTCAGAATGTTTTGTGGCTTAAACTGAAGTTTTCCACCCCCCATTCCCTGTAATGGATTCTTCTCCATAGAAGTCAATGGAAGGGGACAGCATAAGGTGTAGCTGCTTCTAGGAAAGAGCGGCTAGAAAACAAATTAAAAAGAAAGAAATAAAATGTATTATCAGGGCCAGGGATTTAGCTCAGTGGTTCCAGTGCCTGTCTTGCAAGCACAAGGGCCTGGGTTCGGTCCCTGGTAACCACATACTATTCTGGGCTTGGAACCTCACCCCAGCAGCAATTAGTACCCACGTACCACAGTGCCAGGCGAGGTGGCTCATGCCTGTAATTCCAGCACTCACGAGGCAGAGGCAGGAGGATTGCTTTGCTGTGATGTGAGTTTGAGGCTGAGCTCAGGGCCAGCCTGAATTACAAAGAGAGACCATGTCTCAAAAAAATAATAATAATAAAATAAAAATTAAAATTAAAAGATCCCAAAGGATTCTCCTCACTAAATACTTTAATCTTAAGCTTTTACTTTGTAGCAGAGAATTGAAATGCCTGGTAAAGGAAATTTGGACATTATCAAAGTGTAGGAAGAAACAGGAAATATGGTCCAGAAATATGGTGTCCTAGGGCAATCCTTCAGATTTTCTTGAGTTTGTTGGTTTAAATGATTAATTAGGGGAGAGTCCTAACTACTAGTACTTTCCCACTACATATCTTCTTATTTGACCAGAAAACACAATATTGAACTGTAGAACAAGACTTGAGAAAAGGCCATGCCTGTGATATTGGTGACTCAGTAATATAGCTTTTCATTTCCAGAACAAAATAGGCCCTAGTTGTATTCTGTGATTCATTAGTATGTCATTCTAAGCATGCTCATGCCATTCTATTCCACAAATGTAACTACACTACATTTTCCATCACCTTTCTCAGAACTTAATGATGTCTTAAATGATGATTTTACCTTAAAATCATGGAGAAAATACAAGATCCTCAGATACAAATTTCACATGTCTTTGAGACTCAAATGGATACTAAAACCACACCTCCCCATTTTCCCTAATCTCTCCTTTTGGAAAAGGCAGGTCTGTAATTTTTATTCAGAGATAAACATCTTGCCTTTGTACTGGATCTTCTTAATTTCTCTACTTTCTGTCATCCATCATTTCTTTCTCTTCTCTTCTTTTTTTGTGTGTCTTCCTGTCTTTTAATCCCTTTCTCTTAGTTATAAACACAATGTTATTTCTTTTGTCTTAAAAATCAAAGAATGGATTTAAAAAAATAACTAAACTTTTTCTGTGTATCTTCTCTATCTTTTGTTCTCTCTTCTTATTTGCACCTTGTTAATATTTTTTTGCCCAGTCATGGTCTACTAATGTTCAATCGAGCTTCCATTTTCTATCCACAAGGAAGGCTGGTGTAGGGTGAGCCACTTTGTACTATATGCAGTCCTGACATCACTAAAGGTGTCTGTATAACTGAATACTTCTATATTTTCTATGACATTCTTCTCTTTTATTTTTCCTGCTCTTGATTTTTGGAGCCTTTCCTGTCAGCTTCATGATTTTCTATTCCTCTAGTCAGATTTTAAATAAAGGTTAAATTCTGTCTTCAATTATCATTTTCCACTTTATATTCTGCCCTCCAATGACCTTATCTAGGCAAATGATTTCAACTATCTATACTATGATGACGTACAGTTCTGTATATCTATCTCTGATCTTTATTCTGAGTTCTAGAAAAACAAAAACTATTGCTTGTTGAGAACCATGGAATCTTTAAACTCCTGATGTCTTCATTCACCTTCTTTCTTATACATCTCTTTCTGCATGTTATTTTTGGTCCTCATTAGTAACATAACTTTGAAGTGGGAATAGTAGTGGATGCTTGTAATCCTGGTGCTTAGTAGACTAAGGCAGAAGGATTGCCATGAGTCTTAGACCAGCTTGGGTTACATAGTGAGTTCGAGGCCAGCCTGAACTACATAGTGACACTAACAAGCAAGAAAACAAAGAACATAGGCATATATCTAGCTGAAACTGGAACTCCTCCCTGGAGTCTTGCAATTTGTGAACTCCCCACCACAAGCAATTTATTATAAATCCTTCCCCCAAATACCTTTAATTTTTTTTTACCTTTATTGAATCTATAATTAATAAAATCACATAAATTCAAGATATAAAACATGATAGTTTGATATATGTATGTATTATACCTATATAATACATATTATAACTATATGCATATATATTTCATGTAAAAGATATATATATATTATACGTACATTGCAATGATCATATACATATATATGTTGCAATCACTACCACACCCAAGTTAAGTAAATATTAATCAACTCTCCTTTTTCTATATGTGTGGTAAGAGTACCTCAGGTCTACTTTCTGAAGAAATTTAAATCTATCTCTTCATTGTTATCACTGGTATTTGAATTCAGCATATCATCATTGTTGCGTGGACCACTTGAAAGCATCCTGACTGGTATGATCATTAGTATCAGAATGTGAGAGGACAATTAAGAGCACTTACATACATTCTAGAACACAATGACATCTTTATATATTGTGAAATAGAAAATAATCAAAGTGAAAGGGGGTGAAGGGGGAAAATAATGAGATTATAACAAAAAAAAGAAAGGAAACAAAGTTTATGTGTACAGGGGGTGGGGGTGGTAAGGTGGGTAGGACTATGGGAAAAAATGAGAAATAAGTTGTGTCATATACTGGTACAAATTCTCATTGCTGAGTGCAATCATGATGTGTACATGTAATGTACCAATAAATATATAATGAGGAAAAAAAAGCACATACAATAGTTAGACTCAAAATGAGTCTAAACCAGAGGAATGGCTTGAGGATGAAGAATAGAGAAACAATGGTGGGTTATGCAGTTTCAGGAAAACAGAATATCATAAAATAATTATGAAAAAGTGAAAAAACTCCAGATATACTGTCACTTCATCTTTGAGAAAGGAGTCAAAAATCCTCAATGGAGGAAAGATAGCTTCTTGAACAAATGGTGCTGGAAAAACTGGGTTTCGCCTTGCCAAAGAGTAAAGTTAGACCTATCTCTTTCACAGTGTACCAAGCTAAAATCAAAGTGGATTAGCTACCTAAATATTAAAACAGACACACTAAACCTACTGCAAAAGAGGTTAGGTAAAACTCTTGAAGACATTTACTTAGGGAAGGACTTCCTGAACAAAACCTTTTTAGCATGAGAACTGACAGAAGAAATCAACAAATAGGATCTCATTCTATTAAAAAGCTTCTGCACAGCAAAGGAAACCACCAACAGCATGAAAAGGAACCAACAATATAGGAAAGAATCTTTACCAGTTATTTCTGTGACAAAGGACTACTATCTAGAATATATAAAGAACTTAAAAAATCAACCCACCCAACTGTAGACTTGTACAATCCCTGTGGAGATCAGTTTGGAGAATCCTCAAAAAGCTAGGATTGGTGGTCCAGTTTGACCAGGCCATTGTCCTGCTAGGTATATACACACAAGAATTAAAAGACTCATATCACAGAGACATACGTGCACCCATGTTTATAGCAGCCCAATTTGTGATTGCTACATCTTGGAAACAACCCAAATCTCCATCATCTGGAGATTGGATAAAAAAGCTGTGGTTCTTCTACAGAATAGAGTATTACTCTGCCATAAAAATGATAAGTTTGAATCATTTCTACTTAAATGAACATAACTTGAGGATATCCTCATAAGTGAAATAAATAGGGCACAGATAGGTACGTATCGCATCTTTTCTCTGGTATGAGAAAATAAAGATGTAAATGAGTTCTAAAATTGGATGTTATATATTGTGAAATAGAAAATGCTCAATGTAAAATAGGGTGGAGGGGGAAAATGTTGAGATTGTAACAAAAAAGTAAGGAAACAAATTTTATGTATATGGGGGGGTGGTAGGATAGGTAGGGCTATGGGAAAAAATGAGAATTAAGTTGTGTCTTATACTGGTACAAATCCCCATTATGGAGTGCAATCATGATGTGTATATTTAATGTACTAATAAAGATTAAAAAAATGAAAAAAAAATCAACTCACCCAAATTTAAAGAGCCAGTTTAAAAATGGGCATCTGAAATGAGCACATACTTTTCAGAGGAAGAAGAGCAGCTAAGAAGTATATGAATAAATGCTCCATGTCACTGGTCATTTGAGAGATGCAGATGAAAACAACACTGAAATTTCATCTCACTTCACAAAGAATGGCTGCTATTTCAGAATTAGCCAGCAACAAATGTTGGCAGAAAAAAAAAGAAAAGAAAAAAGAAACTCTCCTCCACTGTTGGTGGGAATGTAGACTTGTACAACTTCTGTGTAAATCAGTGTGGAGATTCCTCAAGATTCTATCATTGGAGGTTCCATTTGACCTGGCCATTGCTCTGCTAGGTATATATACATAAAAGAATTAAAAGATTTACATCACAACGACATACATGCATATGTTTCCAGCAACTCAGTTTGTGATTGCTCACTTTTGGAAACAACCAAAATGTCCATCAACAGGAGAATGGATAAAGAAGATGTGGTTCTTTTATATAATGGAGTATTATTCTGACATTAAAACTGATAAGATTGAGTCATTCATACTCAAATGGATATACCTTCAAGACATCCTCCTAAGTGAAATAAATCACTCACAAATGTGTAAATATTATATATTTCTCTGGTATTAGAAAATGAAGATGTAAATGTGTTGTAGTATATATAGTTGATATTGTGAAATAGAAATTATTTAAAAGGAAAGAGGGTGTAGGGGTAAATAATGATGGAGAAAAAATGTGATAGTAGGTCTGGAGATTTAGCTCAGAGGTTTTGGTGCCTGCCTTGCATGTACAAGGGCCCAGATGAGTAGCTGGTAACCACATACAACAATGTTGGTCATGTAAACTCACACCCACCAGCAATCAGAACCATATGCTCCAGTGCCGAGCATGGTGGCTCATGCCTGTAATCCCAGAACTTAGGAGGCAGAGGCAGGACAATTGCTGTGAGCTCAGGGCCAGACTGAACTTAAAAACCAAGATCCTCTCTCAACAACAACAAAATAATGTGATAGTAATTTTTTAAGAAAGAAAGAAACAAAGGGTGGGAGTGTTGCAGGGTGGGTGAGGAAAGAAGAAAAATGAGAATCAAGTGATGTCATATTTTGCTACAAACTCTTAATGTTGAATATGATGATGATGTGTATTAATAATGTACCAATAAATATTTGAATTTTTAAAAAGTGGAGCAGATGCTGTCAATAGAAATGCAGGAGCTTTCTCAGGCACCAAATATGCACTCAAATAAGTCTGACTCTAATGACCCTATTCAGTACACATGCAGTGCCTTTAGTATCCATGATGAAGGTGAAAAGGAAGTGGGTATTTGGCTTTGTGATGGGTTGAGATTTTATTAGATGTTTGCTTATGAATGAATATATTTTATACTTAAAATAGACGTAAATCTGTAGGGTTGAGAGGGTCACTATAGTAGGAATAATATTGTAATATCTCCTGAGATTTCCAGGTCCTATTCTCTAGAACCTGTGAGTGTCATGTTATACAGAAAGGAGAGTTTACAAGTGAGATCAAGTTAAGGAAACTGATTTTAGATTTCCAACCTTTGGAGCTCTAAGAGGATAAAATGAGTGCTGTTTCAAGCCACTGTGTTTGAGATAACTTGTTATTGCAGCAACAGGAAACCAGTAGAAGCTTGATTCATGGTTGAGATTTTAGTAGAGACTTGTTTAAATTGCAGAGGCTGCATAGTAGAGAATAAGTAGAACAGAGTACAGCAGCTGAAGTGGCTCCAGCATCCAAGGAATGATGGACTGAGAAACAACTGCAGATACAAAGGCTCAAAGGGAACTAAATTGTCAAAAATGGAAACCTTTCACTAAGATCAGGAACAAGACAAGGGTGTCCTCTCTCACCACTTCTGTTCAATATAGTTCTGAAAATATTAGCCATAGCAATTAGTCAAGAGAAAGAAATAAAAGGAGTAAAGACTGAAAAAGAAATTAAATTGTCATTATTTGCTGATGACATGATACTCTATCTAGAGGATCCTAAAAACTCAATTAAAAAACTGCTGGACCTAATCGCCAATTTTAGCTGCGTTGCTGGTTACAAGGTCAACGTTAAAAAATCAATAGCCTTTGTATACACAAACAGTAGACCCACTGAGATAGAAATTGGGGAGTCAGTCCCTTTCACAATAGCACCCAAAAAAATAAAATACCTAGGAATCAATCTAACAAAGGAGGTGGAAGACCTCTACTCTGAAAACTATAGCACTCTGAAAAAGGAGATAGATCATATCAAAAAATGGAAAGACATACCTTGCTCCTGGGTAGGAAGAATCAATATCATCAAAATGGTGTATATTTAATGTACCAACAAAGATAAAAAAAAAAGGCTATATTCCCAAAGCTACTCTACACATTCAACGCAATCCCGATTGAAATCCCAACAGCATATTTCACAGATCTAGAGAAAAAAATTCAAACTTTCATCTGGAACCACAAAAGACCTAGAATAGCCAAAGCAATTCTAAGCAACAGGGACATGGTGGGGGGTATCAAAACTCCAAACCTGAAACTATACTATAAAGCCACTGTGATAAAAACTGCGTGGTACTGGCAAAGTAACAGACCCGAGGATCAATGGAGTAGACTAGATGATTCAGAAACTACTCCAGATACACTGAGCCACCTCATCTTTGACAAAGGAGCCAAAAATCCTCAATGGAGGAAAGATAGCCTCTTTAACAAATGGTGCTGGAAAAACTGGGCTTTAACTTGCCAAAGACTAAAACTAGATCTAACTCTTTCACCATGTATCAAGCTAAAATGAAAGTGGATAAGAGACCTAAATATTAAAATAGACACTCTAAACCTACTGCAAAACAGGTTAAGTAAAACTCTCGAAGACATTGGCTTAGGGAAAAACATCATGAACAAAACTTCTATAGCACAGGAATTGGAGGAAGAAATCAACAAATGGGACCTCATTCTTTTAAAAAGCTTCTGCACAGCAGAGGAAACCACCAACAGTGCAAATCGGCAACCAACAATGTGGGAAGAAATCTTTACCAGCTGTTTTTCAGATAAAGGACTACTATCTAGAATATATAAAGAGCTCAAAAAAATCAGCCCACCCAAATTTAAAGACCCAATTCAAAAATGGGCATTTGAAATGAACAGATATTTTTCAGAGGAAGAAGTAAGAGCAGCTAAGAAGTATATGAAGAAATGCTCAACATCATTAGTCATTCAAGAGATGCACATCAAAACAACACTGAGATTTCATCTCACTCCACATAGAATGGCTGCCATCTCAGAATCAGCCAACGGCAAATGTTGGCGAGGCTGCGGAGAAGAAGGAACCCTTCTCCACTGTTGGTGGGACTGTAGACTCACACAACCGCTGTGGACATCAGTTTGGAGAATCCTCAAAAAGCGAGGATTGGTGGTCCCATTTGACCTGGCCATTGCCCTGCTAGGTATATACACACAAGAATTAAAAGACTCATATCACAGAGACATATGTGCACCCATGTTTATAGCAGCCCAATTTGTGATTGCTACATATTGGAAACAACCCAAATCTCCATCATCTGGAGATTGGATAAAAAAGCTGTGGTTCTTCTACAGAATAGAGTATTACTCTGCCATAAAAAATGATAAGTTTGAATCATTTCTACTTAAATGGACATACCTTGAGGATATCCTCATAAGTGAAATAAATAGGGCACAGATAGGTACATATCACATCTTTTCTCTGGTATGAGAAAATAAAGATGTAAAAGAGTCCTAGAATTGTATGTTATATATTGTGAAATAGAAAATGCTCAATG
>PVIR01020423.1:0-30383 GCA_004026965.1 Petromus typicus
CCTGGCATGGAAGGAATAAAGTGAGGCCAAAAGTGGCCCCCTTTTTGTGACTTTTCCAGCAAAGAGGCAGTGTGCAGCTGGAGTTTGGCACCGCTGGTGGGTGAGCTGTGTAGATGGAGAGACATGTTCTCAGCACGACTGGCCCCTCCTTCAGGGTTCTTTGGTAGCTCCAAGGGAAGTCAGATTGCATTATTTGTGTCTCCTGGTGAAGGGTAAGGACACCACATCTCCTACGCGGAGTACTATGAGCCAGAGCTTAGGGCAGGCCTTGCCTTACAATGGGACACACCAGGATACACTGGTGCACACGCAGGTGCTTGTCTGAGGCTCCAGCGGGCCATGTGTCTGTATCGCTGCCCGCTCCCGGCACGTGGCGTGGAGCATGCACACATCGTCTGTCTCTGCATGACACACACGGTCTCCTGTCTTGCCTGTGGGCTCCTTCCACTGTGCTGGATCAGTCCCACGTGCTGCTGGAAGAACACACTGCTCAAGGTATGTTTCCTTGAGACTGTGGAAATCTGCTTCAAGTCTCTTAAAAATGTGTACATCTTTTGATCCCGAAGTTCTGTGTCTGAGTATTACCAGAGGGACTCTCTGAAGGCTCAGAATGATTATGGCTCAAGAACATGAATGTGGTATTTTTTAGAATAGCAAAAGCAGCAGAAATAATCCCTTGTCCAACAAAAGGGGCATGTAAGCACATGACAGTACTTCCTTTCAAAGCCTTAAAAATAATGAAGTGGAGTGTTTCAAAGCCGTAAAAATAATGAAGATTTTTAATAACATGAAAAAATGTCCTAATTACATAATTAATGGGAGATAAGCAAGTTGCATGATTAGTGTTTTTATGTACTTCTGCTACAATGTATGTGTATGTGTAATACTAAAAGGATTTATATTTTTTGATCTTTTACTCTGAGTGATTAATTTCTAGATAATTTAATTTTTAAGCCTGTTAAGGTTTTCCTGTAATTTCTGGTGTTGTTACACTGAACGAGGAATCGGAGAGGCGAGTGATATCAAAGATACCTCTGATAAGGATCTGAGTGTTAAACGTCTAGGTTGTGTCTGGATCTACTTGGGATCGTGACCAGTGTCAGACATGGGTAGACATAAGGCAATAGAGAGGGCTCTGTGGCACCCCAGGACTGGCACTGGCCGTTTTTCGTTTGGGGACAGTGGTTGCTGTCCACCCCTCTCCTGTCCTGCACTCTGTCTGGCCTTGTCCTCTGTGCTGCCATTCAGTAGACTCCAGACGGCAGTAGCTCTGGTGGACACGGAGTCTGGACCCGCGTCGTGGCCTCCTAGCGACTGAGATAATCAGCCACAGACTTGTCGCAGGAAGATAAATTGAAATCTTGCACGGGCTGAATTGACCATGCAAATTAATTCTGTTCGGTGTTCCAGGAAATTAGGAGAAGAAAGCCTGGGCCCAGACGGCGCAAATGGAATCAGCGTCACTGTTCAAAGGGATACCAGGTGACGCCTCTCTGGCGCTGGCTCTGTTGCACTTTCAGCGCCCTGGGTCCGGGGAGCCCGTCGAGGCCTGGGGCTTTGTTCTGTGCCTGGTGGGTCTGTCTGCTTAGGTTCTTCTGGAGCAGGGACAGCAGACCCAGCTCCTGGATGCTGCTCTGGAGTCATGTGACATGCTGGCTCCTAAACTGGGATGTGACTTAATAGCCGCGACCTTCTATGGACTTGTGAGCCACCAGCAGGGATGTGACCTGTGGATGGCTGAACCGCGCTGGGAGGCAGGGAGGAGCCTGCACCGAACATGCTGTGTGAGTTCTCCAAAAGCCAGTGTGGGCTGAGGCCTCGTGGAGCTGCCTTCCGCAGCGACCAGCGTTGTCCGGGATGAACTCACCTTTCAGAGTGTTTTCCATGCTTTTCATGGCTTGTAGGGCTTCTCCAGAGAAGTAAAACAGGAACAGATAGTGTGTCTCCATGCGCACTTGTATACACACCACGGTGCCTGCGTGTTTGTGGAGAGTGTGTCCCCCGTGGTTCCCCAAGCCACAGCTGCTCAGCCCCTTACATGATGCGCTGTGAAGTTTGGGGGTAACCTGCATGCATCCTGCCATCACACTGTGGACTTCACATTATTCCTAATCCTGATATGACGCATGTGTCTGGAAGCATCAGCTCTTCCGTGTTGTTTAGCGATGTGATGGGGAGTTTCTGCATCCTCAGTACATCTGCAGCCATCGTCATTAACGGCACAGCGTGAGAGTGATGGGTGAGGCCAGCAGGGCTGCAGAGATGAGTAGTGGGGACACACGCAGGAGGCCTCAGCCGTGCGTAGCTGAACGTCACTTCCGGGGCACACCTGCTGCGTAGTGCTTGGCAGCTGGAAAATGTAAGTTTGCTTTCAGTAATTTTCTTCAGTTTGTTTTTTCCTAAATAATTTTGACCTGTGGGTGGTTGGATCCATGATACAGAAGACACACACACACACACACACACACACACACACACACACACACACACTTGCACACATGTGGAGAACGTGAAAGATTGGTCCTTATGACAGAGCATGGCTCCCATGGCTATAGAGGCTGACACACGTCTGGCTGGCAGGCTCGAGACCCAGGAAGTGACCATGTGTAGCTGCTGCCCAAGTGTGAAGACCCAGGGGCTAGCAGAGCTGATGAGGATAGTTCTCCTTCGCTAATGGCCATGTCCGACAGCCTGTGCCCGCCGCCCTCGGCTGGAAGCTGGCACTGCAGCTCACACAGCTGAGCCGAGGTCTTGCCTCTTCTTCACAGGGCGGCCAACATTTGTGCATTATTGTTTATGTTTCAGCTGATTGTTCGGGGCCCAGCTGTATGAGGTGGGCTGGTCTGCTTTGCTCCGATGCGAGGGTTGATCTTCACCAGGCACAATCACGTTGACCTAAATTTAGCCGTCTTTTGTGGCCTACACCCTCGGACCAATGCAGTGATTTTGCAAGTTTGTCTCTGAAAAATGTCTGAAAGATGAGGGAACTAACCCTGGAAGGTTTATGTCTCCTGTGTGAATCACAATAGCTAGTGATGAAGCGGATCGAGGTTAAGACCCAGACAGCTGTGTCCGTCTGGGGCCACATCCTCAACCACAGTCACTGAGATTCTCAAACAAATGACTTGCAGCGCTCTCACGGAACTCAAACGCAAGTGTCACCTCTAATGACAGATGACTCATTTTAGATGTAATAGGAATACCTAGAGTCCGAGTAAATAGGTGAACTGGTTCTGTAAAACAACTGCCCTCTAGGGAGACCATACTTTATATTTTCTTCTGAATTTTGAAGAATAAAGTTCAGAAAAGGTGGGCTGATCAGCAGAAATTAGTCTCTTGGCTGGATGGTTCAGTTTCTCTGTCCCAGTGAGTGTCTAGGTCACACAAGTCACATGACAGGGGAAATGACTTGAGCACACTGAGGTGTGGAGCCAGGTCGGCTGTCAGCATGGAGATTCTGTGTCAGGCAAGGATGAGACCCTCATGCAGCTGGTTCACAGAAACAATTGACTCTTGGCGTGAATTATGCTCTGAAGTCATTTCTCGTGGACGAACTTGAGTGTGTTTCAATGAGATTAAAGCTAGCTACATGACTGCGGAATTTCAGGAGTTCCAGACTCCATGGGTTGATTTGCTAGAAGGTGAAGTGTCCTGCAGTGTATTATGCAAATCCAATCCTTGCTTCTTACATTGTGTTTCATGATTATCCGAGATATCCTTGAGTGCCTTTTCTGTTTTCTCTCAAGTTTTTCTGAGCAGTTTTTATTTCTCATTTAATACATTACTGCCATAGAAGGAGACTTTGAAGAGTTGCTCTGGAAAAGCAAATTTACCTTTCAAATTTATTACAAGCAGAGATACTTTTTCATTATAAATTTCCTTAATTCAGGGCACATGTGGACTTATAAGAGATTATGGGAGAAGTTTCTCATTTAAGATGATGAGATTCATGTTAATATTCCATTTACCCAGCTATTTAATACTTGATCAAGGACATATTGCTGATTGTTTTCATACTTCTTCAAAGTATCAAGAGGACAGTAAAGCTGTTTCAATTTAGCGATTTGTTTAATTTGAAATCTGCATAATATAGGAGGAAGTAAAACAAACGAATAATGTTGTGGAAGCATTGTTATAATTAGGATCAAACTAGCTGGGAGGACTGCGGCAGTTTTCGTGGCTCAGGCTGGTGGGAAAGGATGATGTGGGGCCAGTGAGAGTCCAGCTCTTCATAACCGAGCGGCAGCCTCAGGCTGTGGTAAAGCTAGTGCCCAAGTTTAAGGGAGTTCGTCACTGGTAAATCCTCCTAATCGGATCCAAACCATTCAAATGTGTTAAATAAGAGGAGACTTCACAGGGCCAAGTCATGAAAGCAAAAGCATCTCCATACTTTGCCTCAGATAAACATATGCTTTGCTTGGAGCTCTAAGAATTGAGTTTCGTCTTTTGTTTTTAGCTGTCCCAGTTAAAAGGGTAGCTGGGTTTCACTGTTCAGTGTTACAAGACAGTTTGCCTGGAGGAATGGGGCTGGAAATGACCGTCCCCTCCCTGACATCCGGGAACCTTCAGATTAAACATTCACATGTTTGACCATAGCATTTGCTTTTTTCTTTTCTTTGTTCAGACTCTAGGAAGAGGGCTCATTATAGTTAGTAAATTAGTGCGTGGTTTTCCTTTGCTGTGTGTGTCTTCAACCCTACGGTTGGCTATGATTTGTAGTGCGTTGCATGCTGACACACACTTGCCTCGAATCAACTGAGTTTGGGAAGAGGCCATTGATTTCTCCAAGAGGGACACCTCGGCTTTCTGGTGTCTAAAAATGATGTGCCACAGTCAGTCTCAGAGAGATCTCTGCAAATGGCTTCATGGTGATCCATCAGAGAGTCTTCAGACCATATCAGGTGGTCAGCATGACGCATCCGGTGTGGAAATCTGGCTGTATGGAGCTCAGCCATCTTCATATCTGCACTGTAAGCTGATCTACAGCATTGAAGGCCTCAGTCTTACTGCCGATGTGGGTTTTCTAGGTCCTTCTCCTGCCTTTGTAGTTGAAGAAAGGCATCACATAATTCTTTTCCATTAGAGAAGCAGAGGTTGCTTTGGTGTGACTTTTTGGAACAGGGGCCGAATGATCAAGACAGGGTGGACCTGGGTGGAAAAAACTGAAAGTCTGAGTTTTGAATCTGTGTGTCTAGAACAAATGTGGTGCTTCATTTGGAAAAATGAACTATACTTTTTTCCTACTCTCATCAAGCAACAAGGGTTTGTTTAGTGTTGATTGACATGTTGGATCTTCTGGGAGCTCAGTTAGGAGGTTCTTTTATTCCAGGATCCAGGCTGAGTGCAGAAGCAGTGTACAGGGAGAACACAGCCAAGCATGCCTTGGCTCCTAATGCTTCTCCCTTCAAATCACACATATTGCTACAGTTCATATTTCATTGGCCCAGTCAGGGCCTTTAAGTAGGTAGGGATGTGTAGTCCTGCTTTGGGCCTGGGATAAGAGCCCCTTGCCTAAAGTATAGCATAAAGACATTGAGGTTTTTTTTTTTTTTTTTTGCTTCTCTTACCCTCACCTAGAATGAATGGTGCCTGGCAAATGACAGGTATTAAAAAATGCATTCCATACCCACACAAATGAAACAAATACATAAGTTTACCTTGGTTGCTCTACACTATTCCAAAATTATTTTTGATAGAGCACTTTAGGAAATAATCTCAGAAAGGATTTTGTTTGGGAGAATGGTCTTTCAAATGGATTACTCATGATTGGGAAGTCCTGGGCTTGAAGAAACAAAGTAGATCTTGGCTGCTTGATCCCAGTTGCATTTAAATTTTTATAGAGGACATTTTCCCATGATTCTTCAGAGTGATTGGCAGATGAATTTGAACAACTGTGTGATTTCCAGGATATTAATGGGTAAGGTACAGAGGTCATTTGTTGACTTCACAATAGAGCTAAAAGCAAAAATACTGCACTGACCACTACATTTGGAGATGAACATCATGGGAATCCCCTTTAAACTGAATTTATGACTCCTTTTGGGCCTGGTGTTGGTTTTTTCATGAATAGCCAAAATATAGCACTTAAGTGGCAATCTTGGGAGACCTGGCTCCCAAGTCTGTAGACATATTGGGACGACAGGCCACTTGCACTGTGTGCTGGTCTCTTAATGAGCATGAGTCCTCAGAGCCACTTCCTGCCCAGAGAACAAATGTTTGCAAGTGCCCTTCTGTTTCTGGGAAATCGAAAACCTGGCCATGATTTGGCTAATTTGTGGTTGATCATGGGGAAGATAATGAGGAGGGAGAAGGGAGGGAGCAGGGGACAGGGTTGCTAGGAAACAGATTTACTTCTTACATCCAGACAAATAAACTGAAACATGATGTTAATGAGTCCAGCTACTGGTGATCTCAGTTCCAAGTAAGCACAACCACAGAAGGAATGTCACCATGAGAAAGGACCCGAGGCAGGGTCTGTGGAGAAGGGTGTGGGGTGTGGTGGCCCAGCCTGTGAGGTGCGTAGTGGTGCAGATGCACAATGAGCATCATCACAGCTTTAGCTTTTTCAGAACAGATTTTCTGATGAGTGAGGGGCTTAGCAAATTATCCGCACAAACCAAGTGGTCAGTAAGTGGTCCGGTTCTGGCTGTAGCACTAGACATATCTTCCAATAGCAGCTTAGATAATCTCTGAACCTTCATCTCCTTATTGGATCTCTAGAGATTGCTGTGAGGGTCAGTGTGTGTGTGTGTGTATGTGTGTGTGTATAAGTGTGTAAGCAATTTGTGAACTGCATGGGATTTTGTGTTTACAACGGAGTTCTTTGCTGTGGCTGACAGGTACTTTCAGGTTCTAAGGAACGTTCTTGCATAAATGACAGACTTTTCTGGGCTTTCCTTTCTCTGCCTCTCAAATCTCGGTCTTATTGACAGCCATGAAGTCTAATCTTTTTCCCAGACCCAGAAGAACTGTTGTCATCTGCTTGACTCTATTTCTCTTCATTACCTTTAGAAAATGCACCCCCAGAAGAAGGAAAGTAGCCAGTGTGGTGGTACACACCTGTAATTCCAGAAATCTAGGAGGTTGAGGCAGGAGCATCAAAGGTCTGAGCCCATCCTGGGGACCTTAGTGTCTTAGTGAGACTATGTTAAAAATTTAGAAAGGGTTGGAGGTGTAATTCAAAGTTCAATCCTCAGTACTGAAAAAGAAAGTGTGAATGAGAGGTTACTAGTAATAGTAATACTAGTAATATATCAGTTTGCCTGGGCTAGGGCTGTCTGTATACAGATAGATGGTAACATTTTACATCTGGATGTTTCATTTATTAAATCACTTAATCAGCTGAAGGCCTGAGCAGAACAAAAGTGCAAAGGAAGAAGAAATTCACTGTATTTGAACTGGAACTTCTTCTTCTGTTGTGAGACATTTGTGTTCTTGGTTCTTGGGTCTTCAGAGTGGGATTTACAGTATCATCTCTCTTGGTCTAGACCTTGAGACACAGACTCAACCACACTGGCAGCTTTCCTGATCTCCTAGTTTGTGGGTGGCAGATCATGGGACTCCCTGTCCTCTATAATCAGAATATGCTATTGTCAGAGTATCACTCTGTCACCAATGCATCCACCCATCCATGCATCTACCCACTCACCTGGCCAACCACCCATCCATCCATCCATCCATCCATCCATCTATCCATCTGTCCGTCCATCTGTCCATCCACCCACTCACCCAGCCAACTATCCATCCATTCGCCCAGCCACCCAACCATCTTAGTGGTTTCACGAGCAAACTCTAATACAAAGACATATGTGCTTTCCTTCTCTTAAGGATCATAGCCCTGTATTCATCATTGTCCAGTTTCTGAAAACTTTGTTTCATTATCTGTTATATTATCTTGTTAAGCACTTCCGTAAGACATTCTTCCTTATGTGAAACAGGTAGGAGTGGAGAACATCTGTAGGGTGTGGAGTCTAATAAGGACCACTTGTCAAAATTAATGGTCTACAAATAAGACTGAGTACTGCATTTTCTCTCGGTGCTGTGATTTTAAACAGAATACAGTGTAAGTGCTATCGACTAGGGGACCTCTGAAGACTACGCAGAGGAGGAAGACTGAGAGGCCCAGGCTGTGGCCAGGCTTTGCGGTGGGAAGGCATTTGGGAATGGGCCAGCAGGAGTGTGACCTCAAATAGGTGACATGCTGTGGTGGAGAGCAGAGACAATACCTTGCAGTATGAGTCACACCTTAGGTACAACCTAAAGATTGTTTTTATATGTTTTGAAACAGATTTGAATGGTTATATTAGTACCCATACAATAGCCCCAAATTTGATTTTCATCCACAAAGCTTAAAATATTATCTGGCTCTCTAACAAGAGGCTTGCCATCCTTTGCTCTAGACTACTGGCAAGAATTTAATTTGCTGCAGCAAAAGAACTGAGTAGCAAATTATTTTCGGTTTCATTTTTAGTCTAGTACTTGGTTTCTTTACTCTTATATTATTTTCATGTTCAGCATAATGTAATACAAGTAGATGTTAATAAAAATGTAGAAAAGCACCCTTCTATGTAAAAATAAGATACAATTTCATAACACAATAATTAGAGAATAACCAGAGTTAGTAATTGTATATCATAATCTTAAAAGAATGACCAAAATGTTACTCAGTCAGGCAAAAAAGATTCCCTCTTGCAAAGAGGAAATAGATAAAAGCACAAAAACACCACTATCTACAAGTTTAACCCATTAATATGTGAATCCTTGTAGCCTCCTATTCTTGCTTATTTCTGGGTTCCAATTTCATCATGAAGCCTAGTTCCTGTACTCTGTGATTCAATGACTAGTTTTTCAGAGTCAGTACACATGATTTCAGAGTTAACTTGTACACCCTTGGTAAGGACTTTATCAGAACACACTGAATATGTATACATATATATGTATATGAATATATAGTTTATTTTGCTTTTGATCTTATAGATTGCACTGATTTCCAACATTGAGTTTGTCTTAACCTTTTGAGTGAGGTTACTTCACACATTTGTACTACAGTTAGATTATGCATATATGTTTCAGATAAATCTTACAGGCAGCTTAAAAACTCACAGAAACAAAATGTATGAATTATCTGGCATAAAAGATTTTGGCACATCATGCTAGATGAAGGACTTTTAACCCAACTCAATTGCTCATGTTACAGTGATCAAGGGTGATTATATATTATATAATTTTCTGATGAGCTAGCATCACACGATTTGATACTAAGGATAATAGCATAATTCTTTTCATTCCACAGCTCCAGAGTCAAATAACACTATCCAGTAAGCGTAATAGATTTGGGGGTACTCTCATTGAAAACTGCGAAGGACAATAAAATAAAAATCAAAGCCCATCAACCTTAAAGTGAGCTTTTGTTTCCTGCAGAATTTATTTCTCAATCTCTCTTCACTCCCCTTTGGATAATGAAGCTACACTTTGTTCTCCTAGGCACTTAAATGAAACTGTATTAATGAATGATTCTAAGAAGCTTTCTCCAAGAGGGTTAAATAATTGTTCTCTTAAATAAATGCTTCTTTTCTTGTGAAGCCCTATCAGTTTATTCATGCACTTCAGAAAGTTCACCAGGGTCATCCTGAAGGTCCCCAGCCTTAGTAGATGGTGGAGATGACAAAGTATGTGCCTTTCTAATACTCCATCACCTACTTGGTTTATGTCATTTTGCTTAACTGGGGAGAAACTTGAGCATGGTACAAGTAGCTGTCTTAATTATTTTCTAGTCCCTGACCCCCCACTCTAAGGAAGAAGGGGTTAGTTTGTGTCACATTTTGTAAAGATCTCAGTCCATCATCAGCTGGCTCCAAGGTAGGACAGCAAGGCACAGAAATAGGGCGGAGAGGAAACGCTACATGGATACCGGAAGCAGTGAGACAGTGAGGGAAAAAGAAGACAGACCCTTCCAGGCCACGCCCCCCAGTGACCCACCTCCAATCACACTTCCCCTCCCAGTATCCCATTTAGCAGGATTCGTCCACCTCTGAGTACCTCCCGCTATGATGAGGCAGTGTTCTCCCAAAAGCAAGTGCAGGAGGCCTGGGGGGACATCTGGATATAAGCCCTAACTGGCTGGTTTTGTGGGTGGAATGGTAGCTTCATTGGTGGAACCAGGTTCACAATATCTAATCACTTTATGGCTGTGCCTTCTGTAGGGGTTGAATAGTAGATCTACAAAAGATATATATGGGTTTGATAATCTTTAATTTTAAATTTGATATAATTTGGAAATAAGTATTTTTGGTGTTTTGAGATAATACTGAATTATTTGTTAGCCTCTAGAGCTAATAAGGAGATAATGGAAGTTAACTTGAAGACCCACATAAGGAGAGAATGGAAGACCCAAGAAGAGAAGCCAGCCCTGTGAAGACGGGGCCAAAGCCTAATTTCATGTCAGAAACCAAAGAACACACGGGGCAAGTGGGTGCTGGAGAAAATACAGGATTCTTCGCCACAGGGTTTGGAGGGAGCGGAGGCAGGAAACAGTGTGGGCTTCTGGCTTCCGGAACTGTCCGGCAGGTGCAGGAAGCCAGGTAAACCTTCTCGACCTTGTTGACCAAGTTCAACTTTGAAAGAGTCTGGCAGTTTAGTTGCAGTTTTGGATTTGTCTACCCAGAGGAATCCTAGGGAGACGCGGGACTCTGTGGAGCACGTCTGTTGCAACTCAGCACCGTGTCACTGTGCCCGGATGGCCCCAGCGCATCGTCTATGCTCTGCCTGCATTTCTTCAGTGAATGGCTTCCCTGGGAGACTGGGTTAGAGAGATCCGTACTGAAGGGTTCTTAAGAAATTAATCTGAACATCATAATTGTCTGATGAATAGAAAATCCTCAGAAAGAAGTGACTTCTTTATATGCTTTTTAAAAATCGTCTTTCTCAGTACATAGTGGTTGTATTTTAAAGACAGTGGGTTTGGGTGGATGATGTCATCAGTGGCTGATGACAAGCCTTACTATATGTAGGAAATGCATACACCATTTCACTCGTGGCTATCACTTACAATTCCTAAACTTGTACTTTGGAAAAAACTTACAATCTTTCTGCTGAACTTACATTTCTAGGAGGCTACAAAACAGATTCTAAAATCATAAGTCAATCTTGTAAATTTTGTCAGCATGCTACTGGAATACAAAAGCAGCACTAGGATGAAGTTATTTTATGATTTGTTTGTCTTCACATCTCGTCCTACACTTTCCTATTAGCCTAGTAACTATCTCCCCATTTTCTCTTCTATAGTCTGTAGACATGGATAATGTAATCTTTGCAAGTCTCAGTTTTAATTATATTCTGCTACTCAGGTCTTTGGTACTGTCATCATATGTCTGCAGAAGGAAACTGAGGTTGTTGACCTGGCCAGTCTGTCCAGCTTTGGTTGACCCTCCTTCTTATTAAGAGGACTCTTAGGCTCTCCAGAGCTCTAGATTGGGGTCTTCAGACTTCAGGGCACATACAAATGAGGACGGGATCCTGCTGTAGACTGTCATAAAGCCTTGGGTGGGGAATCCACAGTCTTCCTTCAGAACTGGCTCTTGAGCTAAAGCTTGTTGAGAACCACAAGTAGCAACACACTGGTAATAGGGTGTCTCTCTATGCACTGTTCTGCTTCATTGTTAGGAGATTAATGTCTATCTTTCTATCACTAGAGTATGAGTTCTGGAAGACCATATTGGAGCTATCTTTTTCATACCTGATGCAAGGTGATTTTGACAGTTTTAATATCTTGGCTTTGGGAATAAGCTACTCACCCCTTCTTTGCTTGCTACAAGCAGGGAATTAAATCCAGAACGGAACACGGTAGCACCATGAGATAGTGGCAAAGCTGGCACCAGAAACTGAACTTTAAAATACTGTGGCACCAACTTTAAGGAGGGATGTTAGGACAAGATGTTATTTACAACTTGCCTCCCAGGTTTTGGATACTCAATGTAGAATTTTCATTTTGGGTCCTTTGGCAAATTGCAGATATGTGAGAAAAGACAAGAAATACTTCCAGGCATTTCTCAGAACCCAGGGAGACTCCACAATTAGACTAACAGCTTACTTACAGGATAAGTAGAGTGTGGCCAATTGAGAAGGATTGACCCAATTCTTCCATTTTAATTACCTTAATTTTATGCATTGAGTAATTAGTTGAATGACTTAGTGGTTGCAGATGCTTTTTCTGTCACCTGCCAAGTAGGACAACAAATGTCATGAACATGAGTAACTGCAGGGGGAAAGATTAGGGAGTAGGCCGCCAGCGGGAACTACAGCACACACTCCGAGCAGTAAGAGAACACTCAGCTTTGGTGCTATTGACATTCTGACTCCTGTAAGTCTTCACTGAGGAGCCTGTCGTGTGCATTATGAGATGCTGAACATCATCCTTGGCATCTGCCTGCTCACCGTGAGTGGTACTGCTTTTCTTTCCTTCAGGTCATGACAACCCAAACTGCCTCCAGACATTGTTAAATGCGCCCCCGAGGGAGCAAAATCATCTCTCCTTGAGAACTACTGGATCAGATCATTGCTCAGGTTAGGCGCATCTCCAGGGCTGCACTGTGCAGCTGCCTGTTGCGGTTTCTGTCTAGACGTCCTCCTGAGCCTCACAGGCTCGTGAGGGACTTTGGAAGGGGATAGGATTATGGAGCTGAAAGAGCGGCTTGGAGGTGTGGCTGGTGAGAAGAGGCCTGTTTGGGGCTGTGGCCTGGAAAGGCCTGTCCCTGTCCCAGCGCCTCCTGTTCCCTTAATGCCTGGAGTTTTCTGCTGGGCTTTCTCCGGTGCTGTCCTGCGTGGAGCGAGCTGAATGGGCTGAAACGAGAGCTGAGAGAAGCTGCTCCTTCCTGTAACTGCTGCTTGCAGGGATTGTGTCTCAGTGACAGGGAAGTGGCTGAAATGCAACTCGAGTGCAATAACAAGTCCACGGGGCACTGTTCTGACCCACTTCCGGAGTGTTGTCACTAGTCTCATCGTGGTGACGCCAGCAATCCATGACTCCCCTGCTCCAGTCCAGGATTTCAGGAGTGAACTTGCACAGGCTCAGGATAAATCCCTTCGTGCTTGAATGCAGTGTAAAAATTTATCAAAGCTATTAGAACATTTGGCCACTTAAACTTTCAGGAAAGTCTTCTGTTGGAATTACTTTGAGCCCCACCAGAGTTTTTGTTTTCCAGGGCCTCAGTATAGACATCATTATCTTCAATTTCCGTGTCATTTTGGAAATCTTCATTTCGATCGTTTTTTGTGTTCAGCCATTTTATTCTGTGATTACCAACCCCCATTCTTCTAATCTGATTAATCTGGGCTTTTTTCTAGAGGAGAATCTTTACCCCGCCCAGATCTTCAGTGCACTGACCTGGACATTTCCACTGCAGAGCCCTCCTGTGGATGTGCCTTTACCTCGCAGAGACTCTCGTCTATCACAGAAATCATGATTTTGTAAACACCTTCTATAACCTTCGTTCTGATGTCAAAGCCAAGAGCAGATTGCTTGTGATTAGTTCTCTTATCTCTGTCCGAATTTTTTTTTTTTTTTTTTTTTTTTGAGACAGGGTCTCCCTTTGTGGTTCAGGCTGGCCCTGAGCTCAGCCTCAAACTCACATCACAGTAATCTTCCTTCCTCTGCCTCCCGAGTGCTGGGATTACAGGCATGAGACACCATGCTAGGCATTGTGGTATGTTGTACTGATTGCTACAGGGTGTGAGCCTCCATGCCCAGTATTGTATGTGGCTGTCGGGGATTGAACCCAGGTCCTTGTGCTTGCAAGACAGGCGCCAGAACCACTGAGCTAAATCCCCGATCCATCTCTGGATGAACTTGAACAGTAGAAGATCTACACCTAGCTGGAAAGCACAGGTACCATGTGGTGACTAATCCGTTGCGGTTTAATTTCAGACCCCATATGAGTGCTCACACTGCGTAGAATTCCCAGCCTCATAAATTGGTTCTTTTTCTTCTTTGGGCCATTTTTTTTTAATGCTTTGCTCCCTTAGATAGCTTATACCTTTTTCTGGCCTTCACTCTTATTTGATAATCTGATTTGAAAAAAAGAAATAAAAGTTGGGAGGGGGGCTCTTTCATATATACACTATTAAACCCAGGGCATACAGTTTATTGGATCCATATCTAGATTTTCCATCTTTTTGCTTTTTCTTTCATGGGTGGTGTTCTCTGGTGGTCATCACACCAGTGACTTCCTCAGTCTTTCTTCCGTTTCCTGTTGGCTATTTCTTCTTTTCAACCGGACCTTTGTCACCTTGCATAGAGATATACCCCGTGCCTTCTCAACATCCTCCACTGCACTTCCATGATCCAGACCCTGCTTCGTTACCACACCTTTCTCTTCTCCTTCTCAGCGGACCTTGAGGGAATGGCCTATCCTCGTGGCATCTGCTTTCTTGTCTCTCACTATTCCTGCAACACACTCTGATCTTCCTTTTTTCCACATGACTTCTCTAGAATCATTCCAAGGCATGAATATCGTGTTGCCAAAGTGAATGGACACTTCTCTGACCTCTTACCAGTTTCTGTCGATCGCCTCATTCTGGAAACTTTTAGGCTTTGTAGAACACCCGCCTTTCCTCATCGTCCCCTTCCCTCTGTATCTTTTTCTCTCTTTTGCTTTGGTGTTTCTTTCTTCTTTTACTTTTCTTTGTTAGTGTCTCAGCCTCCTGTTTCTGGACCTTCTCCTTTGTCTGCACATTCCCTTAGAGTGGTCTCATTCAACTCATGGCTTTAAACATCAGACAGATCGCACGTGACCGCCCAGTTTGTAATCATCTACTGTATTCTTTCCTGGGTTCCAGATTTGGACACACACTGACTCTGTTATTTCTAATTGAACATATTATAGGTATGTCAAGTTTGCATTTTCAAAAGAGTTTTAAAGTTTCCCCGTCCTCTTCTTTCTCTTGCTTCCCAGGTACTTTCCCCTCTCAGTAAATGTTATCCTCACTCACCCGGCTACTTGGGTGTCCACCTTGATGTTTTTCTATTTCTCCCTCTATGTACTTCTTCATTATGCATTTTCATTTTATTTCTGAAATATATCTTCTTTTCTTGTCAATAAGAATTAACATTAGAAACTTGTAAAGTTGGAAAGACTGATTTTATTGTGACTAATCCAAGAGAGGGGGAGTTATGACTCATTACAACTAATGCACAGGTGACAGAATTTTTTAAAAGGGGAAACAGAGGAAATAAAGGGGTGAGGCTAAAGTGAACAGGGAAAAAATAAAAAATGTATTGGTGCCTGTAACAATATAGAAAATTAAGTAAGGAGTGAAAGGGGAACCCAAAAAAGGAATGGGGTTTATGGGAAATTGCGGGAAATAGAAAATTATATCAGGTGGTAAGTGGAGACATTCTGTAAAAGGTTTGATGACATGAGTTGAATGGGTGTACTTTGTGTGGCTTGACACAACAGGTTGCCCCTGATTGGCTTAGTGCGCATGTTCTCCCGGGTAACGTTTGGTCAGGGTCTCCTACAGGTGTCTGGGCCAGTTCTTCATGCTTTGTGGGAGTTCGTGGTTTATACTCTCTGTGCAGCTAACTTGTGTCCCTCATTTATCGCCTGGACTTTTGAGGGGGATGTTTCAGTGGTTTCCTCACAACCATATTTGGCTACTTTGCGTAAAATCCTATGGTTATTCCTCATGAGGGAAGTACTAGTCAAAACTGCAAAGAAATACCAATTCAGACTTGATTATAGGGCTGTCTCTAATCAAAAAGACAAACCAAAACAATTACTTGTAGAGATGTGGATAAATTGGAATCTCCATAGAATGCTGGTGAGAATTTGTCCCGGTGCAATCCCTTTGGAAAAAAGCTTAGAAGTTTCTTACAATGTGAAACAGAATTAGCATAAGATTGAGCAATTACAGTTCCATCCCTGGATATCTACCCAAGGGAAAGATAAGTAGGTGTTCACGAGAGGAACAGTACCAAGTGTTATGTTTTGTCCATCGTGGGAGGCAGAGGAGCTCCACTTATTTCAGTCTCTCAGGACTTGACACAGCCACCAACCGAGTAAATAACTGTTAGTTGTTTTTCCAGGGGAGCACATAAGTCTGGCAGCCCTTCCATTAGCAAGTGAGTGATACACATTACCTCTGCTACAATTTAGGGGCTGGAATTGATGCCAGCGCTCTGTCACATGTAAGAACAGTCATGTGAAGTTTCTACACATGCCTCGGAGGTAGAGAACCAGGAGTTGTCTGCAAGCATCAGTACTGGCCATTCATTTTCCTCCAGGACGAGTGGCCAGTGTCCCTGGCCCAGGATACTTTTTCTTCATTTGTGTGCAAAGCTGGCTTTTTCCCACCCTCAGATCCTAGGACTTCCTTGACAAAATGTTTTCATCATGAATGTTCCAGGCATGGCCTGTGACCCCTTTTCAACCCTCCTTCCATTTAATGTGTTATTATAAACCTACTCATTTTGTGATCTGAAATGGACACATTTCTACTTATATTCCCATTGTTCAGTTCTTCCCACTACTAGGTAAACTTGTCATGGTTGTAATTTGTATTCTTTTCTGTTTTATTCATTCCCAAGTCCTCATTTGGAGCAATGCCTGGAAGGCTCATAATAAATAATCAATGAATGTGTTCATTTAAATGAATGAATGAATATGCTTTCTGACTCCTTTAGCATTTCTCAGCTGTTCCTTCATTTTCTTCTTTTAAACAAAATATCATGCATTTTCTAATGCAATTTCATCTGTCCTGTAGATCCTCCCTCTGTGTGAAGGTAATTTCTAACTCAACCAAGCTCTCCTAAAGTTTTACTTGGCTCTTTTTTATATCAAGCACTTTCTCTTATATCTTTGTAGTTTTATGCTTGTCTCTTCTCTGTTTTTTTGTGTCATAATTTGAATTAGATTTATGGATCCTTACTACTAAGTATTGTGTCATATATGTGTTTTATATCCCAGTATCAAGCCTACTCACTGGTGAGTATCTGTGTCCCAGGAAGTGCCCTACCTAAGGGGGTACAGTCCCGTAGAGTCCTCATGGGGTTCATTTTCTGCTGTGGAAGATAGAACAATAAACATAATATCTAAGAACCCATTAGCATGTTGCAAAGAGGTAAGCCAGGAGAAGGAGGATAGAAAGTGAAGAGGAAGAAATAGAAAGTGAAGAGGAAGAAAAAGCCTTGGTCAGAGAAAGCTTCTCTAAGATCTGGTGTTTCAGTACAAGTCTGCATGGAGTGAGGAAGCAAGCCATCCGCCCACCTGGGAGGAGCCGGTTGGTGGAAAACCTGCCAGGGAACAGAGAGAACAGGGTGTGGGAATGAGCTAGGAGAGAGCAGTGCAACTTGGGTGGGGGAGAGGTGAGAAAGTGGTGAACTTGTTTTATAGAGAGCTCGTGTAGGCTGTGAAATGGGTTTGGATTTGATTCTCAGTCTGTTGACATGGCATTACTTGATTTTGATCAGATTAAGAGCATCTGAAATATTAAATTAACCATTACTGACTGCTGTGCACAATAATTTGGTTGAATGCAAAGAGATGATAAAAAAATTAGTTACAATGCTATTTGACAAATCAGATGAGAAGAGAAAGTGGCTTGCATTAGAGCAATCTTGAAGAAATGGCCAGTTGAGTGAGGTATCTGGGAACTCAAGAAAGGGTTTCAACAGAGGAGAGGATCAAATAAGTCGATGCTGCATTTGTAGAGAGAGAGGGAGAGGGAGTGTATAAATTATATATATATATTAATAAGCTGAGTTTATTGGTACATTTTAGGAATGCATTATGATCACATTCCTCATTGGCAATTTGTATCTGTATATAATACATCTTGATTATCATTTTTTTTATTGCCCTGCCCTCCCTTCAACCCCTCTTCCCCATACACATATGCTTTGTTTCCATTTTTCCTTTTTACTATCAAATTAAAGGTGATTGATAATTTATACTTCAAGGTCACAGTTGAGGTCACTGTTGAGCTTGATGCATGAGCCTTCTCTGGAGTCATGGACAGAACAAGCTGACTGAAATAATTCCAAGGATGTGGAAGGTGAGACAGTGAAGGCGCTGGAGTGGAATTTTTCTATTAAAAAAAAAAGCATATATGTGGATAGCACTGCAAGTGAATGATTATTTTATGGACATATCTTTTATTTTCAAGAACACCATACAGAAGAAAAGATAGAAAGTAATGGGCTTATTTAGAATCACTGGCCATTAATTCTTATCCTAAATGGAAACGTGAGGCTATCTTCTCTCTCCACTATACTAACTTCTGTCTGCCTCATGGGAGGGCAGGGATCTCCTCTGGGGGTGAAGGACCAACCAAGCTACCTTGCTAAAAATAAAGGTTCCAGGGGGATGTGTGATGGAAAAGCCTAGAAAAATGCACTGGTGGGGTAGGGAGAGGTTCTTTTGTCCCTTTTCGGTTTGCACTCTCTGTGGGCCTGTTTTTTCCTGGCTATCACATTCTTTTATTTCATTTTGGGTTTCTGCCCAGTGCTTTTGAATTACTCTTTCCAGAAAGCCAGTTGTCTTGGCCGGAACACTTGGTTGCAGATGGAGAGGATGGGAGAGGAAGATAGAAATCAAAACAATTTAACGCAAAGCAAAAGCTCTAATTGGTTTATGTAAAAAAAGATGAATCAATTCTTTAAGCTTTTTCCCTCCATTATTTTTCCTCATCAAAAAGAAGAGACTTTAAAAACAAGAGCAGGTTATGAACCTAGAAAAAAAGGAATCCGTTGTCTGTTTTTAGTCTGTATCAGGGGTAGGCAAACCAGATATAACCTATGAGCCCAATGTGGCTTGCAACTGCTCTTGTAGATAAAATCTCATGGGAACACAGCCAGCATCATTAATTCTGTGTTTTTGATGCCCACTTTCGCACTACAGAGACAATGTTGATTATGTCCAAATAGGTCCATGAGCAGGGCAGGCTGTAAAGAGTTAACCCCCGCAAGTGGTTAATGGTAGCGAGTCAGGCTGAAGTCGACCACTGAAGTCAGAGTGACTTGCACCCACGTTCTGTTCCAAAAGTCAACACATTCTTTTCTAACAAGTCCAGCTTAATTATTAACCACAGCCTGTATTTTGCCTGTTCTGTTCCTATATCAAGAATGCTTTGTCTCTTTCTTTATAAGACTTACCTGGGTCAGCAAGGTGCCTGTAACAACTGCATGTAGCCCCTTTACCTCGCTCTACCTATGATGTCGCCAGTACACACTGACAGCTGTTGGTGTTGAGGACCTTTGCTTGTTCACCTTTGCCTACATCCTGGCTCCCCACATCTCTGACTCTTTAACCCTTTCTCGAAGTCTTTTTTCTTGCCTGTGTTATAGTACTGAGTAGGGATCAGGACCCACTGCAGGAGTCTCTGTTACTAACAGTGCAGGCCTGTAAACGCTTAAAATATGTGCTGTCTGACCCTTTATAAAAGGTTTATTGACTCCCTAGTCTCCTCAAATTTTCCAAAATGTGCTGTATGCAGAGTTACTTCATAGGATAACATCATGATGGACAACTTCCAATTACATTAGGTTAAGCAGATATCTTCACTGTGAATATTCACAGAGCCTTTAATAAATGGTTACTGTTACCCACTGGGGCTCAGACAGGCCCTGGCTCCCTGGCTTGCTGGGTTATTGAGACTAAGTATGAGACAAGCCTATGAGAATGGAAGAATTACTTTATATAATTTGGTCAAGTTAGGGATGACAGCTAGTCCCTCCTTCTTTGAATGCACAGAAATACTCCAGTTTGTAGGAGGCATTAGAATAAAAACAAATAAATATGTATCCATAGACATGTTCAAGAATTGGCCCAGAGAGCTGATAGTTTTGAATCCTAGAGGCCTCCGTCTTGGGGATGGTGGTTGTGCTCCCAGTGTGAGGAAGCCTGGAAGGCAGTCTGTCTCTTTAAAATGTCTAGTTTTTAATGATTCATTTCTCCTTCTCAATTATATTATGAATTGCGAGGCTTCGTAGATTTAAGGATAGGAACATAAACAGGGTGGGAATTATGGTTCACAATCTTAGAAAATGCCCCAGTCTTGGATTGAAGATACCTCCTGGCAAGTAATGTTTATTAAAAAAATTAAGTGTGAATCAAAATATCACATTATTAATAGCTTCTTTAGTGTCCGATACTGCGAGGTAGGACTCTCTGTAGACGACCACACTGAAACACAATCTGATGAGCAAACAGGTGTGCAGAACAGGCCCTACTGGAACTTCGAGGCGTCGGAAGGACAGTCACAGCCACTTGTATGCAGAAACAGGAACCTGTGAGTGGAGGTCCAGGGGGGGATTGGGATCTCATGCCTCCCAGGCACTGTGATCACTCCTGCCATTACAGTCCAGTCACCGTTCCAGATCTGAGCAGTCGGATGCGTAATTCCTCCTTCGTGATGGTGGGTACAGTTGAAAAGTTGAGCAATCCTGACTGCCCTGGTAATAGGCGGAGGTCAGTGTGAGAGACCTGGTACTGAACAGGATGTGGAGTACCTTTTCCCCTCACAATATGCTTGTTTCCTGACTAGCCTGATTTCAGTATCCTTTATTTTTCACAGAATGCTTTGGACAACCAGTCTTTTTGAGAAACACTCATGGAATTATTGGCCGAAGCTAGTAATGCTCAGTTTTTAGTGAGCTGGAAAGTTGCCTGGCAGTTCTTCAGGGTTCTTGCACCTGCGGGCCACCTGTGAGGTCCTGTCTCAGCTGGTTTGGGAGCCTGAGCTGCGTTAAGCCCTCAATTGATGCACGTCTTCTTCCGAACCCTCTAACACGTTCAAGGACTTGGTCTACACTTTCTTTTAAAAATGTGGCCAGTGGAGTGCTTAGAGACCTGGCTAAAAAACTGGAACTAGGCAATTTTGTGAGTAGTAAAGAAAGTAGGGCCTCCTTTCATTGTCAAGATCCATAAAGTGGATGAAAATGTAAAGAATTTAGGGGGTTAGACGCTGCATATGCTAAAATGCGGCTCCCTGGGTTATCTGAAAATTCTGTTGAGGAAGTTGTAGCATCTGTTACTGGAAATCTGTAACCGTAGGAATCATGTAGAGGGTATGAGAAAATTTTTTGTGGTTTGTGAAGTTTCAACAGGGTTTTGTAGGAAACTCAGAAGGAGCTGTGAGAACAAAAGAATGAGCTACTTTGGAAGGCAGGTAACTTCCATAAGTAAATGTATGTAAGCACGAAATAAATTGTAAAGTGTTTTTTAAAATATATGACCAGTTCTCAATGTTGAAGTTCTAAAGTTCTAAGTTCTCCCCAGCTCTGCGATCCTGAATCTAGCATATTATATTACATACTATTTTAAGATGATAGTGCAAATTTTCCTTTTTATTTCTGAAAAAATTATGTGTATGTCCACTTGGGGGTAGTAAAGCATTTTTTCAGTCTCTCGAGGGCATCTTTGGCATTTCCTCCTCAAATATAGAAGATGTGACTTAAAACAGTATCAACTATATCTTGTATTATTTCATTCAGTTTGTAAATGGCAGGTTTTTCTAGTGCATAAAAATAGGATTCTCAGGCAACCAGATTTCATTTCCTTTTTTATTTATAATTTTTTTCTATCATGTTCAGAGAGTTAAAAATATATGCATTAAGATGATTTTACTAGTAGCAGATACACTCAGAGTAGGTCCAAGCTGAATGACATTTGAGTTCATTCTATAGTGATGGCTCAATTATATTAAGTTAAATTAAATTAAGATGAATAAAATAGTCCCCAGATGCTTTGAGCATTCCTGGGTTATAAATATGTGCTAATTCTTGAGTTATTTCTGTTCCTCTCAAACTATTTCACGATTACTACATTTTTAACATGACAATAGTAATGTAACAAATTATACCAACAGGGGTTTAAAATAGCATGTCTTTATTATATCACAGTTTCTATGGGCTAAAAATTGAACATGGCTTTTAGTGTGCACGACCACAGTGTCTGCACTAAGACTGGATTCAAGATGTGTGTATGCTTGAGGGTGACTGCGGTCTAACCAGACAGTCAGGGGATGATCAGCCTGCAGATTCATTTCCAGCTGATTTCTCCAGACGAAAGTGTCTGGAAGGGGGCAGGGAGGGAGGGGGATGGGGGAGTAGGAGAGGAAAGGAGGAAGATGAGGGGGAAAGAAGCGCCGGGAGAAAAGCCAGTCTTCCTGTCACCTAATCTTGCAAGTGTTGTGACATCATTCCTGCTATATTCTGTTTGTTAGAAAGTCAGTATGTACAGCCCACCTTCACCGGGAAGAGATTACATGATGCCAGGGGTTACAAAGGCGGAGGTCCTGGTAAGAGAGCAGGTGTGGGCTCCTCCACACAGGTATACATCGTACAGCTACATGGTCTTAAATTATCTGTCACTTGAAGAATCACTGTTGGCAGTACCAGCAAAGCATTTCTATCTCATGATCAGAATATCCAGCAGCTTTCTTGCCCTTGTAGTCACCAGACACAAGTATCAGTCGTTTTTTTCTGTACCAACCAACTAAAATGTCTCAGGAAAATTGTACAAGTCCTAACGTTTGGCTTCTATGTTTACCAAATGTCTTAGTTTCCTCTGTTTGTCAGACAAAATATCCAACACCCCAAGTTAAAGAGGAGAAGTTTATTTAACTCACAGTCTATAGAGGTTTCAATCCGTAATCAGCTGGTTCCAAGGCAGAGTGGCACACGGCAGAGGGGCATCACAGAGGAGAAACTGTTTGTGAAGCCCACAACACAGCAAAAGCAACAGGGGAACTTTAGAACTGTCTTCCTGTCCCTTCGATCTCAACCAGACTATCAGGCCCAGGGTGGATCCAACCAATCAGTGCACGGGCTGGGGAATCACACTCCTCAATTCCAGCATCACACACTGTAGCTTCAGCCACCTCTGAAAAAACTCTATGACTGCATGACACTCTGGGGGGACATCTAGATATAGACTGCTGCAGCAAGACAGGCAAAATTATATTCTTTAAAATCTGTATTTTGTCTAAATCTGTTTCAGTAATCAATCAAGTTCTATTATAATGGGATCCAGTCAATTGTCTTTCCTATTGACTAGTTTCTTGATCTCAGCATTATTGATTTTTGGAATTGGCTAATTATTTATTATTGGTGTGGTCACTATCTTGGATATTGTTAGATATGTGATGTTGAACAGCATCTCTGACCTCTACCTTTTAGATAGAAGAATACAGTAAAATATGTTTTGATGGTTAGGAATATAGTTCTGTAGTACATCACTTGCCCAGTGTGTGCAAGGACTTGAGTTGGCACCAAGTACTGGATTTCATTACTTGTCTGTGCTTTTAGATTTAGTTCAATGACTGCTCTTGACATGTTTATTACTGATTAGGAGTCACAAGGAATACACAGAATATTGTACATGTACCAATTAAAAACATCTTCTGGGCCAGATTTCTTGCCTTTCAGTCCTGGCTGCCTTTTTACTTTCTGACTTGCACAAATGACAACATAGTCAATATCTACCAGTTATCTCATCTATGAAATGAGGATTGTTATAAGATTTCTTAGCAAAGGAGAAGCACGTTCCCTAGTATCTGCCTCAGAGTCAGAGCTCAGAACATACTGACATACAGTATAAAAGTGTCATTGAAATTCAGAGGTGGAAGGTGACTGAAAACCCATTTTTACATGAGCTAAACATAATGTAGCAGTGACCGTCCTTCAGGCTGGCCGCCATTTTATTCATCACTGGACTTGGTGTTGACACAAGAATGATCACGTGAGCTTCAGCCTTAGAGCTGTGTCTTCCAGTACTGACAGCCAAATCTCAGGCCCTTAATTTCCCAGATGAAAGCAAGCCCAAGGCCTTCAGAGACAATTAAGATGCTCAGCTGTTCTCAGCAGCCTGGGCTCATTGTTGTGTTGACTACAGTATCACAATATTGATTAATCTTTCATGTAACACAGAAGCAGTCTTTAATAGATCTTCATGCCTTCATTATTAATGAAGCCTGAGCAGTTGGTGATAGAATCTTAGGCAGCTTGTTTATTTGGTAGAAATGAATACAGAAAATGCTTGACAAATTTCCTACTGTGATGAGCGCTTAAATTTTGCATTAGAGTGTTGCCTCAGAGTATCATGCTTCAAAAACTATAAATAAAGTGAAACAGGATTAAAATATATCTTCATGTCCATACCTTTTTATTACTTTCCTAGAAGCACTTATTATAGTACTTCCATAAGAATATTAAAATATATTTGAATGTTATGAGATAGGTGTCTGTCTTATGTGAGCCAGTGGCTCTGTGTATCCTAAATAAAGAATTGAATGGGACACACAGATCTTGTAAGAAAGGCAGACAGATTTATTCAAGGAAAGTACATTCTGCAAAGCAAGAGTGAGCTGATGAGGAAACTCAAGAGTGAGTTTGGCTCATAATGGCCCAGTCTGTTCTAAGTTTGAGGTTAAAGTACCTTGGGAGAGTTGAAGCAGGCAGAGCGTGGAGGTGGTACTTATTGACAATGAAAGCGCGTGTGTAAGAGCCAGAAATGGCGTCTGCAGTGAGTTCCATAATTGGTGAAACACACCACTAGTCAGGGGTGGTGATTAATTGCCCTCTGTCCAGTTAGTTGAGCATCTCAATGCTCACATTGTGGGGAAGTTTTTGACTTTACCTGGGCCTTGTTGAAACCAGCTTGGTGGACAGAGCCTTCCAGGGGAGTCGGAATTGCAATGGTAATGATATTTCAGTGACCCAGGATGTTGACCTTGCACTGAAGCAATTAGAGCACGTTTCCCTGGCTTATGCCAGAGGTCAAGGAGGCATGACAGCAGAAGGACATAATTTTTAGGTTCACGTCAGGAAGGTAAGGAACTATAGCGAAAGTAGGATGCACTTTGAAGACCCAGAGGCATCCTGTTGTTTGTGAGCTACAGGCAGGATATCTCTCACGCTCTGTGCTGCCTCATTAACTTATTCAAAACTCACATAAGCATTATTCCTGGTATTTTTGTTTTCTCCATTTTATCGACTTGGATACGGAAAGATAAGGTCACACAGCTAATCCTTACCACATCGAGGAGTTAACTCCAGGAATCTGGCTCTGGGGACCATGTTCTTGACTGTTCGGTTTGATCTGTTAGGGGTTGAATAGGGAGTAAATGAAGAAAGTATTTAAGGATAAGATTAAACCGAGAGGCTGTGTCAGTAATGGCGATGAAATACACTCCCACAGGGAGTCTGTGTGACATAATGAGCTTAAGAAGTTGAGGTTTGAGAGCCAGAGGAATCTGGATTTCTAGCTCTGCCACTTACTGTGTGGTCATTCTTAGCCCTGCTTTCTCACATTCTCACATATGCAGGGTAGTACTGCATATCCCTTCCACTATGGGGTATAGCTTCCTGGTAAGAGGGCGTACTGTGAGGCCACCAACATTGGGGCTGGCCTTATGACTGACTTAGCATGGAGGAGTGCGCCCCAGTCTACACTGACTCCATCCAGCTAGTAGCGGCTTGGATGGAACCATTTTAGCTTACTGCAGATGAGACTTCGACCCTTCGTGACATATGTCTGTCTCTGAGACTTTGGGGATGTTTGTCTGATTTTCCCAAGAACAAAGTCAGGATAAGCTTTAGTCTTTCATTTGTCAAAGAAGGATTATAAAAACACTTTGGTCTTGGGGAAGCTGTGAGAACTTGGCGAACTAATAGGACATGTGAACGTCGTGGAGCAGAATTGCATTTCTTTAATTAAAAATTGGCAATGAGGTCACATGCCATATTAATATGTTCAACCTCTCCAGAGGAAAACATGAAATGCTAAGATGTTCTTTCTGTCGGGGTGATGTTCAAAACTGCAAGCTTGATGTGAGCTGTGCAAAGATCTGCTTGCAGAGCGTCGGTTACTTGAGGATCACTCTGAGCTGTGCATTAAAGTGACTTCTCAGCATAAAGATGTCTTGGGTCTTTGATAAAGATGAATTGCTTTTGTTTTTGACGGTCTTTTCAAAGGAGGTTGGCCTGCCATTCTACCTCACTAAATTCACAGTGTGCTTTGGCACAGTGGTTGTACTTCACAGGCATGAAAACTTAAGTACATACAATAATTTTAGCCCACTGTATTTATTGCTTAAAATTTCCAAACATGGATATTACCTCAAAAAAATGTGATTAAAGTGTAACATATCTGCTTCTTAAGTAAAGTATAGGTGTTCTTTAATGACTTAAAGGGATGCGGGGAAAAATAAAGATTAAGTTTTTATTTTATTTTATGTATTTTTTATCGGTACTTGTTTCTACTATATGATGGTCACATTAATCACTGGGAATTTGTACCTCTACATAGTATATCTTAATGTTTCTATTTCTTTGCCTTCAAACTTTCTTACCCCTCCATTTACAAAAGCTTTTGTTTCAGTTTTTTTAAAAATTCTATTTTCTCTCCTTTTAAAATCCCCTTTCTCTTCTTTACTTTCTTTCCTATGACTGTGTCTAGATGCCCCACGCCTAGCTTCATGCAGTCAGACATAGAGCTTTTTCAGAAGTGATTGACTCTAGAGTGGGCGATTGATTCATGGCGCGATGCTAGGACTAAGGGTGTGTGACTACTAAATGAGTCACTGCGTGGTGTGGCACTGCCCTGATCCTGGTAGCTGGAGACAGCAAAAGTGACAGGAGCAGGCTTATGTAGGCTCTTGCTTGCTTCGCTGCTCTATGCCTGCCATGAACTGCTGCGGTTCCTCGTCCATAAGCAAGTGTAATATTAAACTTCCTTTACATTGTTTTTATAGTGTATTTTCACAAGTTTAGAAGAAAAGGCTTCAGCCAAGTAGAACAAAATGTGGCAAATTTGCATCTTTTTATAATAAATCCTGTGAAATATTTAAAAATGTATGTATAGGGAAGATAGCATGTAGTTCTGTGTCTGTTTCTACACTAATATTAATTGGCACCATTCAAGAATAAGAACTTCTAGTCTATGTTAATTATAAAATGCTGATGAGGCTTTCATGACATAATTAGCATGTTTTTGTCTAATTTATTTGGTAACTTTGGGTCAAAAATCTGGTCCAGTGACTGTTTCTTTCTTCCTCAGTGATCAAGGCACAGCTTTAAGTAGTATAAAATTATAACAGTGTTACTGAACATTTATTCTAAAAACAAATCACACATATTACATCAAGATGGCAGAATACCATCTTATTGCTAGTGGAGTGCTGATAAGCCAGTACTGTGGAGGAGAAAAAAATATGATCTAGAGTGTTTGCTAAGTTCTTTGGTGTAAATATTTCTGCTACAGTTGATTTCAAGTATCATTCCTTTGGCACCAGGCTTACAAGTTCCTGAATATTTTAATAATAAGCTTTTGTAAATCAATTCAAGCCAGTCACCAGAATACAAATGATGCTTATACACGCTAGCTCTGTGGTTGGAATAATGATACTTTTAATTATCTTTCAAAGCCTTTATGCAATTAAAATATCCAAATTAAATTCAATTAAAAATCCAAATAGATTTAATGTTAGATTTACTGATACTTTACAATAGTCTTTTTAATAAATTGAGTCACAGACAACTTTGAATAAACCAAAGCTATAAACTACTCCAAGAAAAAGTGAATAGTAAGAATTTTAAGTACAGTTTCAGGGGACTCTTGTGCCTCTTGTTCATTGGTCTCAGATTAGGAATTTATGTTATTCATTCAACTAATTTGCCAAGGAACATTTTTAATGTCATTATTTTAGTTCCTTCACTTTGTGGGTAACTAAGAGCTCAAGAGTTACTATCTTTCAGCATAAGATTTAAATCATTGATGTTTTACTAATCATGTTTACTACCTGGCTTCTGCTATCATTAGTCTAAAATACCGAGGTTACACAAAATTCAAGAAAAATCATGAGGTTGTAATGGCATTATACACTTATTTTATTTATTTTTATTATTTTACTTCATCCCAGTTTGTGTGGATTTTGAAATGCTTCCTATATTTATATAGATGTGTGATGCATATGTTTATGTGTACTAAAACACAATTCTTTTTTACCTTATCACTTCATTAGATCAAACTAAGTTTTGATTTGGGTTAATTGAATCATTTTACTATCTAATCAGGTCAGATCTCTGTGTGTGCAATTTCATAATAACTGTATTTGTATTTTATAACATACTTCATAATTAGATATAAGCAATTAATATAGTGATGGCCTTTCAAAGATATTTTTATCTTCTACTACATGTACATTTTCTAGGTCAGGGAATTCACAACCTGGCATGTTGCATATAATATATTCATCATTAGAGACTTGTTGAATGACAGAATTAATGACTGACTAATAAATGTTAAGAAAAAAAGATGGCTGAAAATATAACCAAGATTTTAGCCAAGTAATAAAATTCCTAACTGATGGTGATAGCCCTTTCATTTCTGATCATGGCGGGTGACATGAAGGATATGGATTCTACTAAGCTGTTTTCTCAAAGACTTTTTACTGTAAGGAAATGAAGGAAACTGTTCTTTCCTGCACTTCTGGGAATCTATTTTGTTGAGTCTTTTGTAATCTTCCATGAGTGGAGAACGGTGTTCACTAATGTAATTTATAAATTACATATTATAAATCCATGTCTGGGGCTGGGGAGTTAGCTCAGTGGTTCCGGCGCCTGTCTTGCAAGTGCAAGGACCTGGGTTCAATCCCTGGTAACCACATACCATACTGGGTGTGGAGACTCATGCCCAGCAGCAACCAGTACCACATACCACAGTGCCGGGCGTGGTGGCTCACGCCTGTAATCCCAGCACTCAGGAGGCAGAGGCAGGAGGATTGTGATGTGAGTTTGAGGCTGAGCTCAGGGCCAGCCTGAACCACAAAGTGAGACCCTGTCTCAAAACACCTAAAAAAAAAAAAAATTCATGTCTGGATCCTGTTATGAAAATGACTAAGTTTTTGTCTGGTGGAATTTATATCTCTTCCAACCTGCTGATTTGGCATCCTTTCTCCCTATTCTTCTCTAAGTTGAAATTATATCTGATCTTCTTCCTAATAAGGAGTGACTGTAAATGATTGGAGACTGGGGTATTGGGGGCGATACTTCCCCAAGCTGTCAGGGGATCTCTTAGGGTAGAAGCTCCAGGGACACTGGAGGACATCGTGTTGTGTCATGTGGGACAGTAGGTAGTAAGACTGCTGCAGAGGAGCACTGGTGTGGGCTGCTTCACTCATGAAGAACAGACTGGCACCGACCTAGGGCCATCGGTTGTCAGAGTGACAACCTGACTCAGTGTGGACGATTCAGGCCAAATCTTGGTAAAGTAGAAACTTCCCATTGTGTAGGCCCTGTATCATCTTCAAGAACTAGTGAGGAGGCAGGAGGCAGCGGGAGTTTAGTTGTTGCAAAGGGGTGACCTCTTCATGGGGCCTGTTCAGCAGACAGGGCTGTGGAGAGGGGAGAGTTGCAGATAGATGACTAGCGGGGGAGCTGGGGGCCTGTGGATTCGGTGAGCTCCACCAGGTGGCATTCTGGGAGGAGGATGTGCCTCTGGGCAGGGACCCCTTGTGAGGGACCCTGGGAGTAGCAGTGTTTGTGGGAGGAGACATCACATTCCTGAAAGCTGCCTGGAAGCAGCGAGACAGTAGGTAATAGTGTTAAGGCAATAGGAGCTCAAAGAACTTCAAGAGACATAGGATTGGGGTAAAATAACAAAATTTAATATTGCTAATAGATCAGTAAAAAGAAACTAGTCCTTCTAAGACTAACGTTGTTTCAGTGTTAGGCACGGTGGTTATACCATCTGGAAAGGGGAAAATTACAGAGCGAGGGTATTTGGCATTTTTCATTGCCGACAAGTTTGAACACACAAGTTTAGCAAGTTCATTGGCTCATTCAGCAAGGCAAGTTATATAGTCATTGGTTGGTTCCATAGTTAATGAGAATCAGTTACATTTGATGGGAAGGCAGAAATAACGAAAACTGTTTCTTAAATAAAGACATGCCTGAGCTGTGAGCTGTCTCTGGCAATCCTGGGTAAATCTAATAAACGCCCAGAGTGAACTTCCCAAGTCAGTTTATACAGAAGACGTATCAGGCAAAGAAGATGAAGATTAATGGAAGCTCTTCCCTTCTGCCTCAGGTCTCTCACTGTGCAGTTTACAGTGCAGCCTCCAGTGGACTGCATGGGGCATGTCTATGGGAAACCCACACCTCAAAGGTATTTTGAACAGTTGTGTTCCAGCCTGTGGTGCATAGTGCTGGCAGGGGATGGTGGCATGGTGAAGTGCCATTTAGCAGATGATGGCCCCATTCCAGGAAGGAGGATGAGCTCCACCCAGCTAGGGAAATCCAAGATTGGTGATTCTTGTTGTACAGGTAGAAGGACAACAGCGAGGAAGTGAGTCCGCAGAGCGCTGCAGTGGGAAGACTCTAGTTCCAG